>JAQMCW010144513.1:0-12500 GCA_030068335.1 Chrysichthys cranchii | reverse complement strand
ACATGGATAAAGCTTATTTCGAAAAACCTCTGGGGAATTCGAGAAATTCCTCTACAGTAATACGCCACGACACAATTATTGGCACCCTTTAAGAAAAACAGCACGAATACGACCCCGTTATACCCCAGTCCCTCGTCTTTTGCCGGGGTTACGTTCCAAAACTTCCCACGAAAGACGAAAATCCGCGCTACACGGACGCCACAACAGACTTTAAGCCCTAAATGATCCTCCCGCACTCTTTAAACTCTTTCTAGACACAATTAAACACATAAAGAAAAACATTTGTGAGCATATAGCGAAAAAAAACCCAAAAAAACCCCGGCAGCACCAGCAAAATCAACAGACAACAACAACAACAACAACAAAATCGCACAACGTAAAACAGTTCCTTGGGTGAGATCGAAGGTCTCGGAAACAATCTGTGCCAAATTTCTGGCAACGTGAGAATTTAAAATTTTTGTTTCATTTTTCCACTGAAATCCCAGTGTTGTACGTGAGTACGAGCGCTACTGTGGTGCTAGTCTAAAAATCCACCAATAGGACGACGGCACAGGATGATGCAACAAACATAAATAAATAAATAAATAAATAAAATAAATCACAGGCCAGTAATGATTTACAGGAACGTTAACAAATCTCTCTCTATCTCTCCCTCTCTCACTCGAGTCCTATCTGTACCATCAGCGGCACAAACCTAACCCTAACCCTTAAACCCTAACCCTAACTCATTTCTGACGTCTCTTGGCGGGATGCTTTTTACAGGGCGAGGTCACCAGTCCCACTCCTAACCCTCCCCTAACGTGGGGGCGGGATCACGCAACACACAGAGACAGACCACCATCCACACGCTAACCAATCCACCTAATGCGCATGTCTTTGGACTGTGGGAGGAAACCAGAGTACCCAGAGGAAACCCAAACGGACACGGGGAGAACACGCAAACTCCACACAGAAGGGCGCCCGAACCCGGGGCTCGAACCCAGGACCTTCTTGCTGTGAGGCGACAGGGCTAACCACTCAGCCACCATGCCGCCCAACGAAACATGCTCACAGAGTGAAATTAGACTCCTCCTGACATCCTACATCTCACGTCTTTTGGCAGATGCCTTCATCCCGAGCGCCTTACGGTTATCTCGTTTACATGACTGAGCAGTTGACTGAGCAATGACGGATTTGAACTCACGACCTTCTGATCAGTAGCCCATGGTCTTAACCCCTGAACCAGGAACAGAGACTGTTTCATCATGCCGATGGATGAGGTTTGCAGAACGTAGGGCTTTTCGTTAATTGCAGATCTATCGTCAGAGGATCTTCCTTTGAATATAATCAGACGCGGAGGAGCGCGGGATGATAGTGGGATCTCGTGCATGTCCCGTGGCACGCAGTAATCACGGATCACAGAAGGCCACTGAAACTGGCTTAATAAGGTGTAATAAGGTTTGCGATGCACTTCTCGACTCATTTCAAGCTCTTCTGTTTGTCTGGACTTCCTCTTTCATTCAAACCGCACGTCTGTCAATCAGGCTTCATCTGACACTGAGACTCCTGCTACCAAACAGGTGCACAGGCTTCAACCCTGCCTTTCTCCAAATCACGCTCAGAGTAATAAAAAAAAAGGGGAAAAAAAGTTGAAGTTTGGCTTTCAGTCGAGCGTAAAGTTGCATGTCCAACAATTTGGAAAAGTTTAACAAAACAAAAAAAAAAAAAACACCGAATCAGCCCCCGGACCTGCAGCAGAGGAGGCGTCATCTGCTTGGAAACTTGACAGATTTGTGAACTTTTCCTCCTCCAAAGCAGGTCAGAGGTTGAATCGAACAGTAAAGGTGAGGGCTGGACTTTCCCTGCAGTGTAACTCTGTGCAGGAAGTGGAAAGTAAAACATTTACAAAGTGATAGCTGAGACACTCAGGGCTCTTTTTAAAGACGCTCTGAGCGCGGTGAGGTTTCTGTGGTCGTGCGGCCTTCGCCCTTCTTTCCTTCGTGCAAATCTAGAAGAAGAAAAGCAGCTGTGTAAGAACTGTCCATGGCCGTTCGCTTGACTCGGTTCATTCGGTTTTCCTGAGCTCCTCGTTCCAGTAACAGCATGTCATCATCGCAGTCAGTTCAACAGAACGCCAACACACGCCTTTCCCTTTAACGGGTTTCTTGGTCACTCTCGGATCTTTACCATGCAGTGCACCTGAACCCGTTTCCACACAGTGACCCGAGCAGCGTGTGTGTGTGTGAGTGTGTGTAGATACACCCTAAACAAACGTGTACAAAGCCATAGATGAAATACTACAGCTGTACTTTGTTTCTTTAAGGACACTGTGTTGTATCAATACACTTTGCACCATCCTGGGACATTTCAGTGAATTATTTTTTAACAAACGCACTAACATAATGGCTCTTAAGGCAAAACCCAATTCCGTTCCTCTCTCAGACTTGAAAAATGCACCACAAACCAAATCACCCCATCCATCCTCTACAGTGCCTGAGCGTCAGGGCCGCGGGGAAGCTGGAGCCAGTCCCAGCTGACTTCAGGTGAGAGGTGGGGTTCACCCTGGGCAGGGCACCAGTCTACCACAGGGCTAACACACAGACGAACACACACACACTCACACACAGGCACACCTACGGGCGATTTAGAGTAGCCAGTTGACCTAATCTGCATGTCTTTGGTCGGTGGGAGGAAACCAGAATACCTGGAGGAAACCCACACGAAGAACAAGCAAACTCCACACAGAAAGGCCCCGTCGGCCGGCAGGACTGGGAACCTTCTCCGTGCTAACCACTGCACCACCATGTCGAACACCAAAATCTCAAGACCTCAAAAATAGATCCAGAGTTTGAAGCATATATACAAATATATCTACACACACACACACACACACACACACACACACACACACACACACACACAACACAATGAAATTTTTTTTAAGTACAAATTTTGCTATACATACAGTGGAACCTTGCAACTTGGTCTGCGAGTGTTTTGCAAGACGAGCAAGAAATTGTGATAAATTTTGACTTGGTGAACGAGCGAGGTCTTGCAGTACGAGTAGTACTAATAATTAATGTGTATAATACGTATGATTATTTATTAATATTAAAATAAGAATACATTAATATATAGAATATACTTTTTTTTTTTAAATCGTGTTGGCTGAAGGGCGTTCTGGGCCGAAAACGAAAACCCTCCGGTGAATCTTTTTTCCGTTTCCTTGCTCAGAATCATGATGACTGAGAAATGAAACCACATGTGCGTAGTCACAAACATCACAAGCATCGTCCGTGCACTGAGAACACAACTGCAGCGCTCCAGAAATGACTCAGTACTGAGATCATTTTCTCTGTTTGTTTGTCCGAGGCTCCAGAACGCCTCGGATTTCTGCCGCTCTACGGCTCGGTCCTCTGGTTCACTTTAGCAGAGGGGGGAAAAAAGGCAGAAAACCAAAACGCACGGCGGGTTCGAATCATTCCCCGCCGTCAGCTCGGCTCGGCTCGGCTCGGCCACATCTCCTCCTCAGCGGAGTTCACCTGGAAGCGGCTCCCTGTTTTTCTCCGTCCCCGACGGTGAATGCCGTGTTCACTTTAAAGAGCCACACCAAAGGGGACGGCACACCAGATCCCCGTTCACACGGTCTAAAGAAGCCTGAAACCGTCACACTGCTTAACTTTAACACATCGGGGGTTTGAAGCACTCTGTAGTTTTTCACAGCTGAAATGAAAAGAAACACTACAAACTGAGCCACTTCTCTCGGAGTGAAAAAAAGAAAGAAGACGATGTTGCTCAACCCGAGTACTTCACACACGAGTGCTGAAGAAAATCCTGCCAGAACCTGCACACACACACACACACACACACACACAAAGACACACTGCACTGCACATGTTGTGTGTGTGTGTGCGCGTGTGTGTGTGCGTGTGTGTGTATACACACCTGTGGCACTCAGAGGTGTGTGTGAGTCCCTGGGGATGTGTGTGTGTGTGTGTGTGTGTGTGTGTGTGTGTGTGGGTGGGATATATTCATAACAAAACCATAAACTTTCCCTCTTTTCTTTAACGCAGCACGACGGCACGCACTTTTACTTTTACTTCCAGTAAAATAAAGAGGAAATAAATCAAGCCGTCTGAAAGGAAAAGAAATACCGCTGACGCTCATAGCTCTGGCTTGGCTCTAATTTAATGACTCCGCGCGTCGCCAAGTCACTCAGGTCACTAATAAACACACGGCAGCTCGTTAGCAGAAGATTTAAACCCGTTTCTTTGGCGCTCCTTGTACGTGTCAACTCCGTTGTGTAACCTGTTCGCTTTATTTATAAACATGCTGCCATTCAATCCAAACCCCGACCCGAGTGCGCTCCTAGCCCGATCGTTTATGCAGCGGTACCTTGAGTTACGAGTGTCCCGACTAACGAGTTTTTCGAGCTACGCGCCGTCTCTCGGTCGATTTTTTGCTTTGAGTTGAGAGCTAAATTCAGGTTACGAGCCAGCTTCAGATACCTCACCGCTAGTTGGCGCAGGGGACGCCACAGTGAACGCCGCAACATCCGCCCCCGCATCAGCATCCCGTGCCTCACTCATTCACTTTAAGATCTTCGCTCGCAGTGGAAGCACCAGTGTCGTGCTCGCATTTGTGCTTGCAGCTATTTTGCAAAACGTCGTTTTTTCCAAGCATGGGTCCGAAGAAAGTGAGCGCGAAGGACAGTACTGAGAAGGAGAAGCAGCTGATGTGCATTAAATTAAAGAAAGAAATGATCGGAAAACATGCCCAAGGTGTGCGTGTAGTCGACTTGGCGAAGCAGTCCGAGCGTAGCACTTCTACGATCTGCACCACACTGAAGCAGAAGGAGTCGATAAAGGCTATAACCCCAGCCAAGGGCGTTAAAATCATTTGCTTACTTTCAGACTTTATTTAAAAGAAACCCCCAGAAAAAGCTACAACTGGGCGTGCGCCGGCGCTATTTAATGACTTGTGCCCTAATGCATTTCAGAACCATTCTGAAAGGGAGGACGAAACACACCTCATTCGACAGGTTTTTATCGAAAACCCCTGCAGATGAAAGTGAGGAGAGCGTGGCGAAAAGCGCAAAAATCAGCGAATAAGATTCAGTTATTCAGTTCAGCCTTTCTCCCCCTCCTCCGTCAGCGTCTTCAAGTCGTCTGATCTCCAAGGTAAATGCTGTACATTACACTTAATAAAACCAGTTTACTGCAGCACATTCTATTGGATTGTGTTGTATACAATATTCGTTATTTATAAGTACATTTTTCTTATTTAAAAACATGCAATAAAAAAAACTGCAGTGTTTAATCCGCCTCCGGAACGGATTAATGGCATTTCAATTCATTTCAGTGGGGAAAACTGATTTGACATACGAGTAATCTGCGTTACGAGCTCCGTCACCGAACGAATTAAACTCGGGAGTCCAGGCACCACTGTACATATAAAAAAAAAAAACTTTTAAATGTACAAAATGAAAAACAAAACACCCGAACGCCTCGTATTCACTCCGCACGCTCCTCTGCTCCTTTCCAGCATTCAGGACTTCAGGAGATAACTTTTTTTTTTTTATCCGCCACTAAATCAGCAGAGACTCCTTTGGACGTGAGCATTCCTGAAAAACCCGCGCACAGCCAAAACATTCCCGAAGCATTTCCGCACTGAACCTCTTCAAGGACGGCTTTTTTCCCCCCAACACAAAACCACGCTCAGCTTTTCACGTCTTCCCGACTCAAGAAGTGAAAATGTCTGGCCCTGCTCTGTCCTGAGCGCCTGGTGTGTGTTTGTGTATGTGTGTGTGTGTGTGTGTGTGTGTGTGTGTGCAGTGAGGCGTTTTTCAGAATGTACATGTGAAACTCGACACATCGATGAGGAAACGAGGAACTGAGGCGACAGAGTGGCACTGAAAGGAGAAAACAAACAGCGCTGTAACACCTTCATCCTGGGCGAACGAGCTGCAGTGAGTTGGAGTCCGATCCGGCACTTACAGATGTGCTGACGCGATCAGAAGGCCATCTGCTGCACTCACATCTGCTGAGGACTGACTCACACACACAGGCATTTCACCCGTATTTATTCTGTACTGTTCCCAAAGCGTGCATGTCGAATGGTCGGAGTCCATTCGGACCTGCAATACCTGACACCGATGGACACGGATGTAAAATCCGGGAGCTCACAGGTTGATAAATCTGGCGCTAAATCCTTATGCGCACTAAAACTTTTCCCTGTCGCAGACTCGGCACGTAGCGACGACTCCGCAGTGAAGTGACGTTCGATGTTTTCTGGGATGAATCCCTCAACAAAATGTAGCAGAGCTGCGCTCCATTCGCCTCGGAAGTCGGATTTCCGAGCCGGGGATGACGCCACGCCCGACTTGACCGCGTTTCATTCGTAGAAGTTGGAAAGCCGATACGGACGCCACACACGCTTTTCCCGCGATCTCTCCAGGAGAAAGATGATGTCGTGTGCGTGGTACACCTTGTCTGCGATTACTCGCGCAGTGTGTACGCGAAACAACAGACGGCAATCAGCACGCTTATCTAATGCCTGAGGACCAGTGAACTCACGACACCCTGACCCCACGAGAACGCAGCGTTACTCTGCACAGTCACGTTCAAGATAAGCCAACTAGCCAACTTGACCAGACCTGACGTTAAAGCGAGCACACGCCGTGTCTGCGGCACCAAGCGGTCTCGTCAGGCCAGATTCGAGTTTGGGACGTTTCCTAAAACAGCTGGTAAATCTGGTAAAAACGCCAACATGCCTTTTGAACACAGTGCCGTGGTCAACTTTCGACTCGGTGGATTCGTTTCAATTAATTTAAGCTGCGCAGCAGTTTCCAAAATAGACATCACCACAAAGCAGCTTTACAGAAATCCAGATTTAGATCCGGAGGCCACAGGGGTGTGGAAGTACTCTCCTAGACGTCGGGAGGAAGAACTCTTATGGGGAAGCAGGCTCAAACGGGAACCCGTGCTCTTCTGGGCAGACTAAAAATCATCACAGTATTCAGGGGTATCTTAATATCCCCATGTTCGTTCAACCTGAAGCAGAGAGAGCACTTTACTTCTGTTGGCTGTCTGTAATGTCTGTAATGCGACGGGAACTCACGCGACATGCTGTCATGCGTTACTTCCTCAGTTCCTTTCCAGCAAACTGAAAGATAAAAGCTCGGCCCTGCTTTTCTCATCGGTCCTTAACGGGCGTTTTGCATATTCATGTAAACGACTTCTATAACAAGCAGCTGAGGTTCTGCTTCAGTGACCGGAAACATCTGTTGATGTTTGTCGACGACGAACGCTGGGCACGACTGTCTTTTCGAATCCTGATGAAAGATTGTACAGAATGTTTATGTTTATTCATCTTCTGATGCTTAATTCTGTTCGGGTCGCGGGGGGAAGCTGGAGCCAATCCCAGCTGACTTCGGGCGAGAGAGAAGCGGGGTTACACCCTGGGCGGGTCACCAATCCAGCGCAGGGCGACCATTAGAGTCGCCAATTAGTCTAATCCCCTCTGTGTATGTCTTTGGACTGTGGGAGGAAACCGGAGTACCCGGAGGAAACCCACACAGACACGGGGAGAACATGCAAACTCCACACAGAAAGGCACCCAGGTCGACCCCGGGGCTCGAACCCAGGACCTTCTTGCTGTGAGTCGACAGCGCTAACCACCGCACCACCGTGCTGCCCCTCACTGGGACTAATCTGCATAAATAAAGGTTAATAAATAAAATAAAATAAAACACTTTTTTTCCAATCATTGAAAGGGTGAAGTTTTCTGGAAGGAGATGTTTATTCAACATGCGGGCAGTTTTCTGCCACATGAAGGTCTCTGAGATGGTTTCTCAGCAGAAATACGAGCTGTGTTGGGTTTTTGGGGGGGTTTAATATTGTGTTTTGTTTTTTGGTCTTTTTAACATCAGTAGAGAGTAAAACGGAACGTCTGGTGATCTCCTAGAACGTACGGGAGGACAGGAACGGACTGGATGCACCGCCGTTCCACAACGTTAAAAGTGACTATAAATGGCTAAAAAGTATGTCACGTACAAACAGTAACGCATACGAGAAGAATCAAACACTGAGGGATGTGCTCTTAAAGGAGGAGGAAAAAAATCTACGTTGTGGCTCTAACAGTGACTCAGGTTGCATCATACCAGTACACCCTCCCCCCATGCCCGCCCCGCTGCGCCCGCCCCTCCGAGGTGTTGTATTTTTTTTAATCCATTCATAACCCATACTTCCAGGAGAGGGCAGACAGTAGAACGTTTTATATACAGTGTTACCTTGCGTATAACAAGGTAACCTCCGAGGGTACTAAATAAATCAAAGCCACCTCCGTCGGTGATTATTTGGGTGCAGGGGTGTCACTGCGGCGTCAGCTTTAATTAAACCTCCGGGCAAAGTGGCACTTTAACCTCGGCTTGCCTCAGGATCATGTTAACCCCCAGAGGAACACTACAGCTCACAGCAATCAAAGTGAACCTACTGTGAGCGCTCACACCTCACCGTGACGGGTCTCATTCGGGAAAACGAAGCCCTGAGACAATCGGCATGGGGATTGTTAAAAAAATAATAATTAAAAAAAGAAGTTCAATATCATCAGAGTTCAAATCGGGCTAAAGCCATCGTAATTCGCTGCGCAGGAGGCATTCTGCGGGTCTGGAACAAGTGCCTTCTAATCGCGCTGACTGTGCGGAGACTCCCGGCCACCGTACAGAAACTAACAAATGCCGACTAAAAAAAAAAAAAGAGAGATTTCAACATCTGCCTGAAGTTCAGGAGAATTTCTCTGTGACTTCCAGTGGACGTGGTCTCGTTGAGCAACCCTGGCTTCGCGTGGTGGTGAAAATTGAGAAATACCAAACTTCACACACTCGACACGGCCAACACAAAC
This sequence comes from Chrysichthys cranchii, assembly GCA_030068335.1. Taxonomy (NCBI): domain Eukaryota; kingdom Metazoa; phylum Chordata; class Actinopteri; order Siluriformes; family Claroteidae; genus Chrysichthys; species Chrysichthys cranchii. The sequence continues at coordinate 3,620 of JAQMCW010144513.1, read as the reverse complement.
ACGCGCACGTTCTGTATACAGGCGCTAATTTATGAGCGGTGCCACATAACGTGACCTTTGAGCTTTTTTTTTTTTTTTTAATCTGGTGGTGGAAATTCATGAACTTGACATAAACTGTTTCCTCACAGTAGGTTCTGAGAAGCTGCTTGATTTAAAAACAAAACAAAAGCAAAAAAACCCGGCATTCTATATAACATTCTACATAATATATATTAAATAATTAGACCGATCTCTGAGTTTTGGAGAGTGGAAACCAAAAGAATCAATCTGCGATGTAAGGAGTAACACATTTGGGTTATTAAAATGAAAATGAATTAAAATTAGCTCTTAAAGCACACAAAAATACAGGCGGTAATGCACTGTACAGTTCACCGATACACAAGGGAACTCTGTGAGTTGCGGGAGAGAGTGAGGCATCACGCAAGGCGAGTGATCCGGGCATGATCTCGGTACTTCCGGGTGTCGTCCAAATGTCTGCGTAGGACAAGGTTACATTAATGCAGTGGAACATCCATGAAACAACGGAGCTCCTGTTCACACTTACATTACAGCAGTTATAAACAGCCGTTCTCGCACCCGTCTCCCTCGTCTCCTCCCTCTTGAACTTCGTAAAACTAAAATAACGCAGTCCGTCATGGTAGAAACCGGACAGTGTCTAATCTGCTAACTCTTACGCCATCCATCGGTGTTAAATACATAAACATCTCCTAACAGAAAACTCTGAGCGTCTCGAGGGCGTATCGGCGCTCTTCTTCGTCGAGCAGAGGTTACAGAAAACGGATCGTGGGTCAAGTTAAGATGTCGTGACATTTTCTGATTCGAGTGAATCGACGACACGTGCAGCACAATCACGTGTCAGGAATGGCTGGACCGTCAGGCTGGACAGGTCACAAAAACAACCATCATGTGGCTGAATGTACGTTTTAAAGAAGTAGTACATCCTGGGAATGGGTTAAAACTCGATGAGAGAGAGAGAGAGAGAGAGAGAGAGAGAGAGAGAGAGAGAGAGAGAGAGAGAGAGAGAGCAAGTGAACACATGGACAAAGTTTAGAAAACACTGAAATGTTCAAGAACAAACCAACCACTGAAAGTACACAGACACACACACACACACACACACACAATCTGCATCCACAGAACAAACCCTCTATTCATTAAAAAAAAAGCCACAATAAAGAAACAAAACAACTTTTTCGCCCGAGTCAGCGCTTTCATGGCTCCGCCTCCTCTTCTGATTTTCACCCAAATAATCAGAACCAGGTCACTTACACTTCCTCCTCTGTGTACACCATTGTTTGACCCCTGAATCTATCAACCACTGAGAGGTTTTTCACCCATCATACACACACACACACACACCACTAATCAGAAATCCACAACACTGTGAATGCATAAAAACAGAGAGACAGACACTCAGACAGACCCACAGACAGACAGACAGTCAGACAGACAGACAGAACCTGAATGAAATATTTGTAAGAATGTGAAGACCAGAGAAAAAAAACCCGATGGTGTTTCTGAGCAGTACAGCAATCCTCTCATCACGTCTGCTTTACACCTAGATGTCACTTTGTCACGCCTTCGAGTCCGCTGTGAGAGATCTGAGGACGGCACGATATGTGTCCTGAGGTAACGCCGGTGCGCTCTGGTGTTCACATGCCACTCCTGAGCCGTTCTTACACCTTATCCTTTCTGAGCGTCAGTACGTTTTCCTCCAACGGACTGAGGGCTTTATGTTTTGACATTAAATCCAACTACAACCCGATCCTTCAGTATAACAGTACAAGTGTAACAGCTGGGCGTGGTACAAGAGGAATAAAACCTCCATCATCCTGGTTAGAGGTGGAAACCGTAACTCCGCTTCACTCCACTGGACCTCACCTTGACCTTTCTACTGGTGATGAAATTCCTGGAACGGCACTCCTGCCGGTGTCTCGGCTTTCAGAAAATACTTAAACGTGCTTAGCAAAATACGTCGACGACGCTGGGAAATCAATTCCGCATCTTGGTAGACTCCGGCCCGTTACTCCTCGTGCGCTTGAAAGAAAGGCATTGTTTCAAGTCTGTAAAAAAAACAAAACAAAAAAAACCCACGGAAAAAACAAGAAGAAGGAAATGTGATTTGATCTGAAAGCCAGATGAAAACCGCCGTAACCTGATCCGACTGTCGGCGCCTGTGATGCCGCACAACAGCGCCATTCATTCCTTCGCGAGATCAAAGGTCCTTCACTGCATCGATAAATAAAATTTACATCTAAAGCTCAGCTTCTCCAAGAACCAGGTGCTGAGCAGGAAGGCGATTCTGGCTCTAATATGGACCTCTGAGACGTCCAGGTGAGACAGAACGCGGTGCTCCGCGGGGTCAGAAACCACATCGGCACGTGCGAGTCCCTGACACGCTTCGTGTAACGCTTCGACTGCCTCGGGCAGCGCTAATGATCAGTGCTGGGTCATTTAAAGAGTGCACATGAAACCCAAATCATCACAAAGGTAGCGCACAAAAGGAGCCCGCCTCCGGCGATAGGCAGATAAGATGAACGGGCAAATAAATGGTTTTTATTCACAAACAAAAGTCCCAACAGATGCTGAAAGTGGTCCCCGTTCACGTCTGTGCACCGACACGTGGGGCGACAGACGGATAGAAAGGGGCTACGATGGTGGTGCCCCGCAGAACAAACATTCCACATAGCGAACGCCACCGCGAACGCGTGCATGACTCGCAGAACAAACACGTTTCGCACGTCACACGTGAAAAATCAAGTTTTACGTAAAAAAAAAAAAAAAGGCTGAATCCAGCCAGATGTGTCTCAGATGAAGACAAAGCATCATCAGCAGGGGGCGGTTCCAGTTTCACTTTCAATTTTCTCGATTTTTCGCGCCGACCTGGAACGGATTACACGATTTCCCATAGAGGTCTACGGGAAATTGTGTTTCGCGCGACAAACTCGCCGCTGGGACGGATTACGCTTGTTATGCTGGACATGGTTTGGGACTGCTGGTCACTCGGTCAGATCTTCCGTGTCACCTATTGCACATCCGGAGCACTTCGCACAGGAAGTGAGAGAGCAGACGAGGGTCGCGCTGAGCTGTCTATGACAACATGACAATGTCATACTGATAGCGTGAACAATTCTACATTCTCATGATGAATTATGTCCTGACACCGTTTTCTGAGAGGTCAACAGGTCGATCGTATTTTTGGAGATTTGCAAAAAAAAACAAAACAAAAAAAAAAAAAACAAAGTGCAAACTGACTAGCGTGCATTGCATGCATATTTAAATGTTAAATACATTATACACTTTATATCATTTTATACACCTTATAAGTCAAAAAAAACAACTTTTTAAAATATAAAAATACAAAAAAGCAAAAAGTCAATTCATTAGACCAGGGGTCTCAAACTCAAATTACCCGGGGGCCGCAGGAGACAGAGTCTGGGTGAGGTTGGGCCGCATCAGGTATTCCACAAAAAAAGCTTTGTTAAAAAAAAATCTAATCTTCTCAAACATCTTTACTAACAGTTCATTAACTCCAAGGGTTTTTTCTGAACATAAACTGTCCTGAATATGAATGAAATATTGAAGAACATGAACGGTTCTTCTGAACATGGCTTCTTTTG
>JAQMCW010144433.1:0-13644 GCA_030068335.1 Chrysichthys cranchii | reverse complement strand
TAGGCCATAATCACCAAAGTACAAGAAATAAAGGCTTGAAATATTTCACTCTATGTGTGATGAATCTATATAATATATGAGTTTCACTTTATGAAATGAGTGACAACAAATATTGCACTTTTTCACGATATTCCAATTTTTTGAGATATACCTGTATGTTGTGTTGTGTTATAGTCGGTTCTGTGCTGAGTTTAGTTGGGGCTGATTTTGCCCCATAAAGTTTCTTTATGACGATTCCTTGTTGTGTTTAATAACGCTACACACCTGCGTTTCCAGCCTCAGCCAATTTAATTATCTGACACAATTCTTCTGTACTCTGATCAAAAATTTGTATCTGGCATAAGCTATCATGGTATGTTGTGGTCCATAACATCTAGTTCATTTAAATAACACTGCCAAAATGTCTAGCTTCTACATGCTCAATGTCCATTAAGTCACTTGGTACCACGTAGGTAGTGGACCTGGCAACATTTCTAATCCCATTCAAGCTCCATGGCTGAATGTTTAACAGAAGAGAAGAGAAGATAGACAGCTGTGACATATGCAGTGAATTTTTTGTGCACATCCCAACATTTTAGAAAGTTGGAGCATAGAGTCAGCTATGATACAGTGCCACTGGGGCAGATAGGGGCAATTGGCTTTGCTTATGGGATCAACGGTGGCAGCTTGGCAGTGATGGGATTTTAACTCCTAACTTTCTGATTGATAGGCAGGGCACAGTACCGTCTCTTCTTATAAACGTGCCTACTTTGAAACTGATTCCTTACCTTCTGTTTCAGCAGAAATGGTGCCTGGTTCTGGAAGACAACTATTTGACAGCAGAGATAATAATAATAATAATAATAATAATAATAATAATAATAATAATAATAATAATAATACAGCAAGCTTTAGTCTATACAAAAATATGGGTTAATTCATTAATGGCTTATGACAAACAGGCTCAGCAAACTGAATATATAGAAATTTTATTAAAATAAGCAAGACAATAATACAAAAAAAACCCAAAAACCTGCCCAAAAGGGCACTCCAGAGAATTATAGATAAAATGCAAAATCATAAATAGGAGACAAAATGTAAGTATGGTTTAAAACTTGGTAAACAAACACAGGGTCTATATGATTGAGTCCATAGTGATGCTCAGTAATGGAGATAGTTGTGCACAGTGACAAATGTGCATAAATGCTGCTCTCTGGTGCTTGATGTCTAAACTGCATTACCATGAACTACATCTCAAGAGTACAGAAATCCATGTTTAACTATAAAACAGTACAGAACGTTGTAGTTCTGTTGTCATTGTACCCCATTTCAGTCAGACACCCAACATGATCAGAAAACAGGAAGTTAATCGAACACTGTGGTTGCAGGAACCTCCGTTGCTATGGCAGCCAGAGACGTGCGAGGCAACTTTGCAGAAGAGAAACAGCACGAATGGCCAAATGTTTTAGCAATGGAGCAATTATACAAAGTAAGCACACACATTTTGAAAAGTATGCATACCCGGTACATGGAATTTAAAAAGGCGCGAAGTGAGACACTGAGTACATAAATTTACAATTATTCAGCAGAAATGTTATTTTGTTCATAGAACAAATATGATAATTTCTCAAATATCCCAATAGTTTGTCATATTACTTTATATGATGCTAATTTTCTAACGTTACTTTCCTAATAAAGTTGTTTATTTGCTTCAGATACGTATACTTTTCAAAATATGAAGATATTAAAGTAGTTCTAATTATCATTAAGCTTTTATAGTAAGATTAGATATATAGTATGTCTGTTTGTAACATTGCAGTGCTCTTCCATTAAGAAAGTTGCTTAGTTTTTACATTAGTCAACAGGAAAAAGGCTATTAAATAATGCTAAGAAGAGGAAAAGAAAGCATTCAGATCCCTTTTTCTTCTCTATGTCCATCTTATGCTTAGGTCTTCTTCAAGTTGATGGCCTCATAAGTATCTTGAGTATGATGTGAAAGTCCCTGAAAGAGTTACAGACAGAGATTAAGTGAAACAGCTTCAGAGCTCATACACACCCATGTCATATTTTTACACTACATGAGCTCATTTTCAAGCCCTGGACACAAGTGGGTGTACTGAGGCATGCTGGGAAAGACGAAGCACTAGACTATGGTGGGTAAATTATCATATTCCTAGCTGTAATGAAGGGCAAAACTTACTTCATAGACTCCCTCTGTTCCTTCCTTCTGCAAGATAGAAAAGAACACACATGGAAAAAAAATACTGAAGACATTTTTAAGACACTTAAAAAAAAATTCAACTCGTTTATAAAGCCACACTGTGAATAATCGTTGAACTGAAGCATAATTAACAAGTCACTCTAGACTACTCATAAAAATGAACATGTCGTGTGGAAAGTGCTTGCACCATACAAGAGATGAGGAAGTTAGAAGTGTGAAAAGAAGAAGAGTATTAGACAGAAGCATTAGTAAGAAAGATTGTAATAGATAGACTGTCGTCATGTTTTTCAAAAGTACACCCATCTTCAAGAAACTTCCATCCAAACCACAGTGTGTCGAATAGCTGCTGCTAATATTAGCTGAGGTAGCTCATACTGATTTAATCAAGAATGTTGTACCCAAGTCAAGCTTTTGAGCAACTATGAGATGTTAATCTGTCAGAAGACATCCCATTGCTATCTAGCACCCTAAAGGAGTCCTCAGGCGTTCTACATAGGACCGAGTCTTTCGCTTTCACAAAATGTTCCAAGTCGACGCCCTTTGGCAGATACATAGACACCTTTATCTCCTCCCAGAAAACCTCCCCAGATTAATGTCATTATACAGAAAGATTTCAAGTAAAGGCCAATTCATCTCAATATTCTGAAGGTATAAATCATACAGGTCATTCAGGTCATTGCACAGATACCCCTATGATAAAAAAAAAAAAAAGGGTGGTCATTTATGTAACATTTTGCAATCTGTACGTAATTATTATTATTGTTGTAATGATTATATAATTATTATTGTTGGTTGTAATAATTGTGTAGTTGTGCTTGTGATTTGATGTGGAATGTTTCTATATCTTGGTGGCGTAGGAATACCTGACAGTTTTTATCTTGTGGGCACATTCGGCTGGTCCCCACAAGGTAAAGCGCAGTGTTTACTTTCTAATAAAGTCAAAAGTCAAAAGGTTTCCTTTTTGTTACTGATATTAAGGTCAGAGTTTGATTTTGGAGTAGGTAAAGCATTAATTAGCTGAATTATTATTATTATATGTCAGTGAAAGGTCCTCACAAGGACAGTTAGACAAGTGAGTGTGTGTGTGTGTGTGTGTGTGTGTGTGCGCGAGAGAGAGTACATGCGTGGGCCTGTGTTTTTATATCTTTATGAGGACATTTTTATACCCTTATGATGACATATCCTCATAAGGGTATAAAAATGTCCTCACAATGATAGTAAGATCTGACAGCTTTAACCTTGTAAGAACATTTGGATGGTAGTTACACGGAAATTATTTGTTTGTTTGTTTGTTTGTTTGTTTGTTTGTTTGTTTATTTATTTTATTGCCATTTTAGCATCTGTGGCTATTTTATGGCCAAAGCAGGTAGAAATAAAAATGGCACAATTTTTAAAAATCAATCAAATTTAAATACATTTTTTAACATCAATACAAGTTAAAGGTGGGACCTTAGAAAAAATCTTTACTGCAGTATCTTCTTTATAAAACTGCTGCCTTTTAGTTCTCAGTCCGGAATAAGATGTGCGTGACTGATAAAGGTCTGTTGCAAAAATGACACAGTGAAAATTCACCTACAGTCAATAAAAACCATGTGCAAGTCTAGAATGTCCAATTCTACATCTAGTATAGACTACTTGATCATGTCTACGTGAAAAGGAAAATATTAGTCTCTTCTTAACAGAGTGGCATATTTCATATAATTTGTTATTAAGACGTTCATCCCATTTGCCATTTATCAGAGAGATAAGAACACAGTACGGGTTTAATATCGGAGGCAGGGATTTGACATTCGGTAACTTCTTCACTCGAGGTTCTTTTGGCAGCTCTATCTGCCTTCTCATTGCCACTCAGACCTACATGGCCAGGGACCCAACAAAAAACAATGTTCAAAGTGAGATTTTTTTTAAAAAATTCCACTTTTTCAAGTATTTTCACAATCAGGGGGTGATCAGTGTTTAAAATGAGGCAGGGGGTAGCTCAGGGGGTAAAGACGTTGGACTACTGATCGGAAGGTCGGGAGTTAAAATCCAAGCACCACCAAGCTGCCACTGTTGGGCCCTTGAGCAAGGCCCTTAACCTCGAATGCTCAGTTGTATAAATGTGATAAATGTAAGTCGCTCTGGATAAGGGCTTCTGCCAAAATGACAGTAATGTAAAATCTCCAGTGCCTGGAGACATGATCTACAATCTGTACAAATAAAAAAATACTGTTGTTTGGTCTTTTCTATATATTCAAGAGCTAAGAGCAAGGCACGTGCTTCAGCTGTAATAATAGGACATAGTTCTGACATGCACACTGATAACTGCTATTGCTGATGAAACACCCTTATCCATTTTGGAGCCATCAGTATAGATGGGAGTGCGTAAAGGGAAGCGCTGGCATACATCAAAGAAACAATTCTGATATTTATTTGGATGGGTGCTTGATTTCTTCCTGTGGCTTAAATCCTTTATCATTTCAGGTCGTCTCAAAATCCAAGGGGGAGCAGAACAAAAATGTGTTGGTGTTAAACTGTCCAAATTAATATTCAACTCAAAATGTAACAATAAATAAAAGAGCCATAAAAGTAAAAATGTCATTACTGAGGTTAAGGTAAAGGTTATGTCTAGGTGCAGGCGTAGCATTAATTAGCTGCATTATTAATTAAGCAAATGGAAGGTCCAAATGCGCGTGCGTGTGTGTGTGTGTGTGTGTGTGTGTGTGTGTGTGTGTGTGTGTGTGTGTGTGTTACCTTTGCAGAACCCTGTCTCTTTGCAAGCTCCTGCATTATCTGTATGTGTGAAAACAACAAAATTTCCATATTGATGTCACAGGTTATCTTCTTTTTTTTTTTTTTCAGTTCATTCCAACTTTTGAAAAATGGACCTTTTCTTTGCACACATTACTATGTGCTAACTAAAAATACAATTATTATGAAAATATTTACCCAGAAATTCCCCTGAAATCCAAATCACAAGCACTGAGGACACAAAGTAATACTTTTAATATACAAAATATCTAAAAGACGTGTACCTTAATTCTGCAGTAAAGGATAGTTAGAACAAGTCCGTAGATGAACAGAATGGCATCCAAAATATAGCAGATCTTCGCTTCATCCATAGCAGCTTTCATAAGGAAATAAATATATTTCTGTGTTAAAGATCACCTTGCTGAATGAGAAGGTTTAATGCAATACCCAAAGAGCTTCTCAAGTTTTTTTTTTTTCTGTTAATAGATAAGTAAGCAATAAAGCACAGCTTCATGATGTAGCCTGAATTGTTTTCCTCACTTTTTACCACAGCAATTTTCCCACACTAACAATTTTATTTATTCAAGAAAATATCATACTTTTAAAAGTAGCTCAAGAGTTAAGGCTACTGATCAGAAGGTTGGGGGTACAAGCCCTTAAGCAAAGCCCTTAACCCTCTTTGCCACAGGGGTGTCATATCATGGGTGACCCTGGGCTCTGACCACAACTTCCTAACAAGCTGGGATATACAAAGGAAAGAATCTTACTGTAATGTAATGTATACAGTATGTGACAAATAAAGGCTTCTTATATAGTTACGTTAAACGACGTGGAATGTACATTAAAAATACTTCTTATGATCACTTACATTATAAGAGCTATAAAGTAATTCCCTTTGCAGTCTCTCTTTTATCTCTGTCTTCATGTTAATAAGGCAAAAAAAAAAAAAAAACAGCCTGGTATGTTACCGTGAAAATAAAAATGAACAAAGTCCTCCATCCCGAAGGACGTTCCCATGGTGGAAAAATGTACCGACCATTACAAGCCACCAATTCCATAAATAATAACGTTTCCTTCCAGAAAACATCACTGTATCATTAGATGCTTTTCATTCTTTATATTTAAATAAAGATGATATACTTCCTGTATATATGCTTTTCATTGCAAGTGCCTCAGTTCAATGTCGCACACATAGATCTGCACATATCCGCCGTTCATTCCACATACTGTATATAGGGGTGTGTCTATATATATGTGTGTGTGTGTGTGTGTGTGTGTGTGTGTGTGTGTGTGTGTGTGTGTATAATATATATATATATTGCATACACTGTCTCGTGTACCAGCTTTTTGTCACTGTCGGTAAGTTGTTCAACATGGGAAAGTCTTCAGAGGAACTAACGTCTCACAGACTATAAATAGAAACAGAAATGAAGTACTGTTCATTAATGACTGAAATGCTGTAAAATGGGAAAAATCTGTGTGGTATATGATGAATAAAACACTTTTGGACGTGGTGTTATGTGAAGATAACCCAGGTTGGACTGCATCATACTCTCCCTTACAAAAAAAAGGACTAGTAATAGCATAAGGTTTCTATAGTAATGTCTAATACTTGTGAAATAATCTGTAGTACCTAGTACTCTAGTGTTCCTACGGTGCAGTCTTTTAAGCCTTCTATGACGTCTCAAATTACTATGAGATTCCTATAAGAGTGTGCTACAGTTATTTATAGTTTTTTTGCAAGATTACTACAATACTTCTGTGTCATAATCCTTACTATAATATTATTATAATCCAGAACTATAATATTACTATAGTTCTATTTCGTAAGGGAACCACTTGTAGATTGTTTGGCCATAACAGTACATCACATTGTGTTTTGTTGCTTAATTATATACTGTGACTGACATTCTGTATCCTATTGTCTTGTCTGTGTTACAAATGTGTGAGCGACATTGGGGGGCATTATTTTTTTTGCATTGTTCGTTATCTGCTTCTGTGTTGTTTTTGTCCTGAGACGCATTCTCATGCTTAAAAACCAAAAACCTCTCAAGGAAAGGCGATGCACTCATAGGTTGGGAATAATTTATAAACTTTTTGCATATATTGTAGACATCTTTATTACAAGTAAATATAAGAGGCTTCTATATGATACCAACATATTAAAATATTAGCAGGGGTATTTTGCAGGTTTGTAAAATATATATTTTTATATTTTTATTTTATTATTGTAGGCTAAACTCCATAGAGATTCAGGGAAATAAAATCAACTGAAATCCAAGTACATTTAAAAAGGGCCGTACCCCTGCTCTGGCATGGAGTTCTCATAGCCCTAATACAAACAGGAAAACTGTCTAAATGTCAGTGACTCTGTAGAAATTAGTTGACTTTTTCGATGTAAGAGCTAATGTAAATTTATATGTCATGACTTTTATATATTATCTTCACACATGTAAGGTGCAGGTTGATATTCATGCAGCAAGATACAAATATAATGTTTACAGTTCCAGATAAATCCTTTACCACAAAATAAATGGCTTAGTATATCGCTAAGTGTTTAACTGGTTTGGGTTTGACTAAACTTTTGAAAACTGAAAAAGAAACACAGATCTCAGATCAATTGTGTGAACCACAGGTTAAAAATACATTGGTCGCTTCCACATTTCACAGCACAGGACTGAACACTATAGCCAAGTAGCACGAACTGGTACGAAAGCTGCAAAACTACTATTGTCTTCACTTTATTATACATATTATATATGATTACTTACAGTGAGAAATTCCACGTCAAATCCCATCCTACTTATCCTTCACTGAACGAAAACGACATTGTGGCAAGTGAAAATATCTTGAATAAAGTCAAATTTATTTAATATAAATGTTTATAGTAAGTCAAATAAACGAATATTAAACCTATTTCTAGACATTTATTAGTCTAATATCAAGCTTTAAATAGTCTTGTTCAATTAGAAGATAATTTGTCAAATTTTATGCACTTATTTCTAGAAAGAAGCTAAATTATCTGCAAATAGTATAAGAAAGCTTGAAATGAACAGCATTACATAAAAGAGAGCATGCTCGAATACTAATACGTATAACATGTATAAAGTGATTTAGGAATGAACTATTTCAATTAATTCCAGATTTGAACAGCTTGAATGCCACAATAAGGTTTATAAGCCAACGGTTTAATGTTATGTATATAAAAAACTTACACCATCCTGGAACATAGTCCGCTTCCTAATGTTTTAACTAAGTGAAAAAGCACTATATAATGATGTGTTTGTTATAAATGTGCATTAAATACTATAAAATTAGTATTGAGTTGAGTGAGGTTTTTTTTTTTTTTTTTTGAATACTGCTATTTTAGTACAGTGTAACATAAATTACTGTAAATTCTGCACAAGGTAAATACTACCAGCTTGGGTTTATATTTGTTTGGGTGGGTTGTGAGCCAAATTACTCTTTTTGTTTGTTTGTTTGTTTTGTTGTTGTTGTTGTTGTTTTTTGCTGTCAGTAGAAATCTATGGTTATATTAAGTAGTAAGTCCATTAAGGATTTATACATGTTACATGTTGTCTAGCTCTAAGACAGTATCACTGACCAGTTTCCTTCTGATACTCATGTCATATATAACACTAAAGGAAAAAAAAAAAAAATCAAATAAATCCTGTTATATAAACTTATAGTAGTTACATTAGATTAGAGTTACATTACTTACCAGCTTGGCCAATGGTCATCGAAAGGGGAAGGAGACAAAGCAGGCTGAATCTTGGCTTCTTCGTAACTGAAACTAAGGCCTTACAGAGAAGCAGAACCACACTGTAGCGATGGACAGCTAGCTTTCAGGAAACTGACTTGAGCAGAGCGTGAGAGGCATATGAGGGGAAGTTGTGGTATATGCGTGTCCGTTTTGAAGATTAAGCCAACCCCACACCACACTGATGAAGGTAAAGAAAAAAATCCCTTCAAGGCACATAATCCACTGTTGCTTAAATGTCAAAAGCTGTGTCATCATACTCAGTGCCATGATTCGGTGTTATTTTTCTGTGTTCAAGGCACCGAGCATGTACCAAACTGATTTAAATGTTCACCCACCTGATCTTGGTGTATCGTTCAATTGTATTGCTGTGTATCAAATATTCAGTTTTTGAAGTACAGCTTTGAGATCGTCATGAAAACCGGATGTTGATGTCACCTCGTCATTCATCAAGCTACTAAGCTAGAATGGCTTAATAAAAAAAAAACAAAAAAAACCACATACCTTGTTTTTGACTTTCCACTCTTGACAATATGAAAGTATAAAATTACGGCCATGCCCCTGTATGCATATGTTAGTCATAAAATTGCCTTAAAGTGCCTTTGCAGGAGTTGACTCCCAGCTGTCAGTCAGTTGTGAACTAGATTTAACAGCATTTTTAATGAGCATAATGTTTTATCAAGATAACCTGTTGTTGTCCAATGATTTTCAACAATAGTATACATCAAAAAAACAAAAGAATAAAGTATAGTATATGCAGTATATTTTATTTCCTTGTATTAGTTTGACTGCACAAAACCTTGGGATTCCTCTTGCCACAGTCATCAGAGTGATTGTACAATTCAAAAGCAAAGGAAAGGAATCACCAGCATCCCACTCAGGTCGGCCTGGGCCCTCTGACAGGTGTCTTCAGACTGTCAAGCAGAATTTTGCAAAAAATGCCTGTTGTAAGGCCGGTGATGTTGCAGAGCAAGTCTAAGTGAGTCGGAGTACTTCTATGAGATCTCTCCATCAACTTGTCTACTTTGGCGGAGCAGCTAGAAGGAATTTTTCAAAAATGATGGTGTCTGTTTACTTTTGAGATGTCTGTGTACATATCTAAAAATATTACTGTAAATTCATATCTAAGCACTTTGGAAAATTTTATATTCAAAACATGTTAAATTTATAGTTGTAAGAGTAAAACCACTGGTCCATTGTGCACTACACGTGCTTCTACTATTACTTAAATGGGTAACTCTGAAAAATCTATCAAATTCTGTTGAAATAAGACTTAACATAAAAATAATTTTTGCACGAGTATTTCACATGACAGTTGATTCTTGTACCATTTTGCAAGAAATTTACATCAAGAGTTAAGTAAGCAAAATGATCTTAAAAACAGTGTTTTTGCTGTGTATTCTTTGATCATGCACAAGTTCGCTTTTTGAGGCATTTGACTTCTTGGAAGTTTTATTGCCATCAGTTTTTTAACTACACAGTAGAGGAAGGTGCCTTTATGCTTTGTCCACTACAAGCGTGCTCTACAAGTTGTTAATACTAACAATGATATGTGCATTTCCTGTATTATAAATATCAGTCTGAACTGAGGGCAGGTTGGACATGTTTCAATGTATGACTCATGGACTAGACTTAACAGCTTTACCTAGAACCCAATTAACAGCAGCACTATATCACAATTCTGCATTTTGAGATCATTAGAAGAGAATATGGGAAAGATATTCTACAGATTTTAATCTTTAGAGCTGAAAAATAAGCAGGGTTGAGGTTTTGCTTACTGGTTTCTGGGGCGTTTCTTTTACTCATTTTTAAGAAAACTTCTTGGAACCCTGAAATATTTACCCTGTTCAGGATATACAGTCATGAGAAAAAGAAAGTACTCACCAACATCTCACCAACTTCTATAGACATACAACAAGTCCTCAAGTGACAACAACAACAAAAACAGAACAGATTTAACATGTAATCATTTTTCAGAACATTCAGAAGCCATAGTCAGGGGTAGACCTTGGATGGAGCACCACCTCCATCCCCATTCAACCATTTAATTTTGAGCTTATCCACCTACTGGCATGTTGTTGGGAGCCTGGTTCAATCCTGAGCTTGAGTTATTTTGTGTGGAGTATCACATGTTCTCCTTGTGTCTGCCTGGGTTTCCTCTGGATTCTCCAGTTTCCTCCTACCTCCCAGGAAACATACTTGTTGGTGCTTTGGTCATGCTACACTATATGGACAAAGGTTTGTGGACACCTGACCATGATACTTGTATGTAGTTTTTCCCCAAACTGCTGCCACAAAGTTGGAAGCACACAATTGTTCAGGATGGTGTTGTATGCTGTAGGATTGCAATTTCCCTTCATTTGAACTCCTAGGTCAAACCTGTTCCAGCATGACAATGCCAGTGTGCACAAAGTGAGCTTCATGAGGACTCCATGGTTTGTCAAGGTTGGTGTGAAAGAATTGTGTCCTGCACAGACCCCTGATCTCAACCCCACTGAACACCTTTCAGATGAACTAAAATGCTGACTGAACCTCAGACCTCCTCACACAACATCAGTGTCTGACCTCACTAACTCTCAGTGTCTGAATAGTTGCAAATTCCCACAGCCATGCTCCAAAATCTAGTGGAAAGACTTAGCAGAAGAGTGGAGGTTAAACAAGCTCATACAGTATGAGTGTTATGGGTGGCACGGTGGTGTAGTGGTTAGCACTGTTGCCTCACACCAAGCAGGTCCTAGGTTTGCTCCCCAGGATGACTGGGGTGCCTTTCTGTGTGGAGTTTGCATGTTCACCCCGTGCCTGCATAGGTTTCCTCCCACAGTCCAAAGACATGTGGATTAGGTTGATTGCCTACTCTAAATTACCTGTGCGTCATAGGGTCATGGGGTTGTTACCTATATCTATATGTCATGGAGTGCAAGACAGGAAACCTTACTTGAGCTGTAACAGGGCACTCCTCCTGACTCAACAAACTCAGTATAATCACACTCAGCATGCTGAAGTTGTTGTGCTGTAGAGTTGGGATAATGATGATTGTTATGGTAAGGTGTCCATATATTGTATACAGGTGCTCCCCAAGTTACAATGGCCTGACTTACAATTTTTCGAAGTCACAATGATGATTATGATCCGCTAAAAATTGTAAAATATCTAGAAAATATTTAAAATTCATCGGCCGGCATCACTGGCAGGCCAGTGTAACAGCGTATGACGTACGCGAACGTTCAGACGACGCCCGGAAGTACGTGGACGACACCTAGAAGTGTGCGTTCGATGCTCGGATCACTCGCCTCACATGATGCCTCACTCTCTCTCACAACTCACGGTGTTAACTTGTGTATGGATGTACTGTACAGTGCATTACTTCGGGTTTTTTGTGATTATTAACGAAACCGCTTCAGTAGCTGCTGAATTCATTTTCAGCACGAGCAGCATTAAACACTCACCTCTTCCTCATTCAGGAAGAAAACAACGTAAACACTCACTGAAGAAAACAACGGCATAAAGTTGGCAGTCTTAAAGCAGCAGTGCCCAGAATACACACACTTCCAAATTGCACTTTTTTCTTAAATGTGACTGTGTTCTGAAAACAAATATTTTAACTAATCAAATAATAGAACATTTTAGGTGTTGGTGAAGTTTCAAACAAACAGGAAAAACAATAAATTATAAACCTATAATTTCAACCTGGTTACATAAGCTGGGCTAAGCTAGGCTGAGATAAGTTAGGCAAAGTGGTTCAACACATTTGTTCCACTTACGATATTTTCGAGTTACGATGGGTGTGGCCGAACGCATCTTCATTGTAAGTTAAGGACTACCTGTAATAATGCCCATATAGTGTATATTGGCTCTAGGTGTGAATGTGTGTTGGACAATTGGGAATGTTATGGTCAGGTGTTCATATAGTGTATATTGTCTCTAGGGGTGTGTGTGTGTGTGTGTGTGTGTGTGTGTGTGTGTGTGTGTGTGTGTCGGGCTGAGAGGAAGCCTGCTCATCCGGAGGCCGGTGTTCCTAGCACGAGATGGACCCGAGGTCAGCGGCTCTGAGAGGAGGACGGAGCGTGATGATGTTTGGTAACAGAGCCATCATCAGACTGCACCTGGAGCACATGACGCGTGTTTCCACTCACACACTGCTGACGCCGAGTCGCCCTACAGGTCATCAGTGGGTCGCAACACTTTCTTTTCTGTAGGTTCTGCTCATTGCTGTGAGACATTAGACATGTGTGTGTTGTACTTTAATGTCACAGGAGGACAAGGTTACAGCGGGCGGAGTTACAGCGGAGTGTCAACGAGGCCGTCTCCCACGGCCATTTCTGTCTGTCTCTGCCCTGTGTGTGTGCGTGGTGTGTGTGTGTGTGTGTGTGTGTGTGTTCTGTGTGTGGTGTCTGTGTGTGGTGTCTGTGTGTTGTGTTTGTCTGTGTGTGTGTGTGGTTTGTGTGGTGTCTGTGTGTTGTGTTTGTCTGTGTGTGTGTGTGGTGTCTGTGTGTTTGTGTGTGTGTGGTTTGTGTGTTGTGTGTCTGTGTGTTGTGTGTGTGTGTGGTGTCTGTTTTGTGTGTGTGTGGTGTCTGTTTTGTGTGTGTGTGGTGTCTGTTTTGTGTGTGTGTGGTGTCTGTGTGTGTGTGTGGTGTCTGTGTGTTTGTGTGTGTGTGGTTTGGGTGGTGTGTGTCTGTGTGTTGTGTGTGTGTGTGTGGTGTCTGTTTTGTGTGTGTGTGGTGTCTGTGTGTGTGTGGTGTCTGTGTGTTGTGTGTGTGGTGTCTGTGTGTGGTGTTTGTGTGTGTGGTGTCTGTGTGTGGTGTGTGGTGTCTGTGTGTTGTTTGTGGTGTCTGTGTGTGGTGTGTGTGTGTGTGGTGTCTGTGTGTTGTGTGTGGTGTCTGTGTGTTTGTATGTGTGTGGTGTCTGTGTGTGGTGTCTGTGTGTTGTGTGTGGTGTCTGTGTGTTTGTGTGTGTG
>JAQMCW010144386.1:0-13650 GCA_030068335.1 Chrysichthys cranchii | reverse complement strand
GAACTGGTTCACTTTACCCCCTTGATTTCTCTGGTCTGTCTCAGTTTACCCCTTAGCTGGGGTAAAGTGATACACAAATGTAAAAAAAAATGGCTCACATTACCCCGCTCTCCCCTATGTGGTAAAGGAACAAGTGGGAATAAACCACAATGGAGTGGTGTGAGGTGGTCTGATGGAGTTACTGTTACCACCCCAAAGTTGATTTGGTGGGGCAGCAGTTATGGCTTAATGGTTAAAGTTCTGGGTTACTGAACAAAAAATCAGTGGTTCCAGCACCACCACCAAGCTGCACTTTTCAGCCCTTGAAAAAGGCTCTTAACTCTCTTTGCTCCAGGCGCACTGTATTACGGCCAACCCTGGGCTCTGATTCCAGCTTTGCAAGCTGGGAAATGCAAAGAAATTTATTTCACTGTAGTCTAATCTATGTGTGACAACGTGGTAGAACGTCAGCACTCCTTTCATATTTCTTGTATTTCATATATAGGAAACCCCTCTTTACTCTTTGTTAAGTAGTACTGCTGGGGAAATTGGTTTGTTTATAGAGGAAGCACGAGGTATGCAATGTACCGATACAATAAAGTGGCAGTCCAGGATACAGATGCGGATCAGCTTTTTATTGAACCAAGCAGCCAGCAAACGAATCCGAAACAATAGGCACAGGTTCAAGGTCAGAGTACAGGCACAGGGTCAAGCGAAATAAAACAAGGGCAGGGCTATAATCAGAGAAACCAGAATAAACAAAGTAATTGGTCACAAACAGGCATGCGGGCATAATACAAAGGTTTGGAAAGATATTACGGTATGGGACAGGGAATTGGCCTTGGTGTTTTCAGAACCAGGGGGCTATGACAGGGAAAAATTAAAATGGGGGGAAAAAGAAAAAAAAAAAAAAAGGCCCATGTGATTGGCGGGGGTTGAGTCACTTACAGTAACAGTGCAGACATTATTCCAAGTTCTTATGCTCAGAAAGTAAACTGAGCAAAGAAAAGTAAAGAAAGAAAGGGTGTCCTCAAGACAAAGTCTCTTTGTGTGTTAGTGTCACCGCCAATTCTGATTGCTGCTGTCAAAGGCTCTTTCAGCTGTGAAGAACGTCTTTGTAAAAGGATTCAAGGAGCGTTATCGTCATTACATCACATGTTAGAAACATGAGGTGAACGAAATTAGATTCCCTGGTCCTGGTATAAGCCCAATAAGATAGAAAGAATAAAATAAGATAAACTAAGTAATTAAGTATAAATATAAAAACAATAGGGTAAAAATAAAGGGCCTCAGGGGGCAGTTTTAGTCTCTTGGCAATGTGTTGTGAAAACACAGTCCATACCACTGGCTCTGAAGTATCAATTTCCACCACAAATAGCTGGAAGGGGCTTGGGTAAGATAAAGTGCCGTCGTGAAAGCTCTCCTGACGTAGTGAATGCCTCCCCAGATGCCTGGTTCCATGCAAGCATTTTCACACCACCTTGAGAAGTGTAGTGAGGCTGCAACAGTACTGAATCCTTTAATGAATCAACAGTAAAAGTTGGCGAATCCCAGACAATGTGGGAGATCTTTAACTGTTCCTGGAACAGGCCATTTTGTGACTGATTACACCTTATCATCATCGATCTTTATGCCATCCTGGTCCATAAGGTAACTTGTGAAATACATAGATAGATAGTGGGGCTATGGCTCCCTTGACATGAAGCTGTTTTTCCCCAAGCCCCAAGCTCTCTCGACATGCTGCACATGGGTCTCTAGGAAAGGGACTTACACAAGACTGTTGTCAATGTACACTATCACAAATCTCCCCAGAATGTCTCTTAGCACATCAGTGCTAAACCACTAGAAGACTTACAGAGCGATAGAGAGCCCGCATGGCATTGCTTTGTACTCATAATGAACAAAACTCATGCTGTATTTGTTTTTCACTCAAGCCCCTGGCGAGGCTTGGCAATTCCCCAGCTTGATGGCTAGCACAATCTCGTGGATAATCTGACGCAAGATCAGACATTAGGGAACTGAGCTGATGTTTTGTAACCTGTACGTGCCTTTCCTGAACTTGTAATAGTAAAGAGCTGTGAGTAATCAGAAGCTTGGCATTCAGCCAGTTTATAGTCTGTGTGTCTCGTGGGAAACTGAGTTTGCAGAAAAGTGAACTGCATGGTGTGACTCATATATACCAGTAAGGTGATTCACTGTAAATTTATATCATCTCACTAAATGAGTCTCATACTGCTTTCAGTTTTTTTTTAAAAATATCCTCCGTTAAGATAAAAATCTTTAATAGAAATGAAAATGATAAGCTTTCCTATAAGTCAGAGCTCAAACCTCGGTTTTAGCTGAGATGTAAAATTATCTGTAACTTGCTTTCTGAAGGACTCTAGTTTGTCTATAGTTCATTCATTCATTAATTTATCTATCCACAGCAAGGCGGTATATAGTTCAATATAATAAAAATGGATTGAACTGCATAGAAAACTAACTAGGAAATTGAAAGAAGGGTTATGAGTGTGAGAGGACGGGAGAGCAGAAAAAGAAGTGTGCGTGCATGTGCGTGCATGGTGCCCTTACATTCAGTCCATCTTGTATTCATACTGACACCCAGGGTTCCTGGGAAAAGCCCCAGATCTTCTACGACTCTCATGATAATGATATTAATATTGAACATAAACGAATTTGTTTTAGCATAACAATCATTTTGCAGAAGAAAGGAGCATGTCTAGTGGGTAGCAAGAGAAAAAGTGATGAGATGTGAGGTGGAAAAACATACCAGATGGGACTTTCTGGGTCTATTGCAGGGTGCAACACACACACACACATACATTTTTAAAAAGAATTGCGCTCAGTCATGTGCATTACAATTTCAGATGGAGGTTTACAGTTTCAGATGTTTACGGAGATGTGGCTCATAAATTTATCATGGGGGGTGGCAACATTGTGTGCACATGGATTCATTCATTCATCTTGAGCAAACAATCTGTCCTTGCTATGGTTGCAGTGAATTAGGAAACAATATTTTCCAATTTATAGATGTGTTATGATATGAAATTCTCTGCAGTGATACAGTGGCGCCATATAAATGTAGACAATAAATGTGCACAATGGTACTAGGTGCATCAACATGTCTCCCCAGTGATAAAAACCCAGTGGTATTACTTGTTTGTCAGGGTTTTTTTTTTTTTGTCAAAGATACATGGACAGTTTTTGCATTAATGATCAAATACAGGTGCTCCCCGAGTTATGACGGCCCAACTTACGATTTTTTGAAGTTACGATGACGATTGCGATAGGCTAAAAATGATAAAATATTTAGAAAATATTTAAAATTCACGGGCAGGCATCGTTGGCAGGCCAGCATAACAGCGTATGACATACGATACGTTCAGACGACACCCGGAAGTATGCGGACGATACCCAGAAGTACACGGACGATGCCCGGATGTACGCGTCACTCACCTTGCGTGATGCCTTACTCTCTCCCACAACTCACAGTCACCTTGTGTATCGGTGTACTGTACAGTGCATTACCAAGTGTTTTTTGTGTGCTTCAAGAGCTCATTTTAATTCAAAAGCATGTCTTCTAAACGCCCCAGCATGTCTCCTACAGGAGAAGACTCCTCGGTAGGTTAGGCTAAGCTAGGCTAAGCTAGGCTAAGATACCTAAGCTACCTAAGATAGGCTAAGCAGTGACCTACGACATTCGACATACGATATTTTCCACTTACGATGGGTGTAGCGGAACGCATCTCCATCGTAACTTGAGGACTACCTGTATATTCACACATAGCAGGTAACAACTGCCTGGATACAGGAAATCGTTTTAAAGTGTTGAAACTAGAATTTTGTCTCTATGAAGCAGTGCAAAGCTATTACCGAATAAAGTAAATGTTGTGAAGGTCCACTATCTGAGGTCAGAAGGGCTCTTAAACATGCAGGCAAGTTCATAAAAGAATAACGCTTACAAAACTAAACACTAAGGGGAGCTCTGTTTTGATTTTTAACGGTGCCAAAAAAAAGTTCAAGAAGAAATGTTGCATGGAATCTCTCTGGAACTGTGCATGGAGCTACGAAAATAAGCTGAGAAGATGTCTGTTTTCTTGCAAAAAAAAATATTTTTTTTTTTTTAAATCTCCCAGGATTACCATTATACCTGGCAAAAATGTTCAGCAACACTTTATATAAGTGCATTCCTTGAGTCTGCATCTGAGGGGGTTTTATTTCTCCACAGGTTCCCAGATCATGCAGATAGTGTATGTGGTTCCTGTTGAGAACATTACACATGTCCAGGAGTATCGCTGCATCACAGAACCAGAGGTGGAAAACACGAAATACAGCTGGCGCAAGTAAATGCATACTGATTTATAATATTTCCACAATACAGATGTAATTATGTACAAGGTCAAGTTTACATGTACAGAACATCTGCTTTGTTCCTTGGCGACATTACAGTACTGGGTTTATAGCTGATCTGATAGTCGTAATACTGAAGGTAAATTCAACAGAACACATTTATTGCATTATCTGAAACTCTGAAATACTGATGAAGGCTTAGGCTCCTCCCACGTGGCACAATCATGATACATCATATATCCCCCAAAAAGTGTGTTTCTCAAAATATACATCAGTTTATGTGTCTTCATGATATACATGTCAATCCCCGCCATATTCTGAATCAAAAATCAGCATTTCTAGGTGATGTGCAATTACTAAAATTTTACACATTCATTCCTGTCGTTAGTTAGAAGGATATGTCAGAGGAACATCTCAGAAATTCGAATTACTGAAATTAGATTTCATAGCGAAAAAGTGCACAGAAAGAGGGACAGAGATGGAACGAGAAGTGGGCAGGGAAATGTCATAGTCAGCATATGACCAGGAAAGGATGCAAGCTTGCAGGATGCTAACAGGAGTGTGTAGGCCTTGAAGTATGAGAAATAAAACGTGGCTTTGTGCATCAGGATACGTATTATTAGTGCAGTAGTGAACCTCTTTTCATGAGGTTCATCTAAGAAAGAAGTGAAACCTGAGTTACGACATCATAAATCACACTGAAATTTCTCATCAATGATTCAGGATTATTCCCGTATTTTTCACATCATTTTCCTAATAATTATTACAATTAGTCACCCTCCACCTCAGCACACATACATGTTTTCTAAAGATCTTTTTGAGGTGAAATTACAACTTGTAACTCCCCACTGCAATCAGTAAAAACCACTGAAAACTCATCTTGGGGTTGTCGTCTCAATTACCAGTTCCTTCCCTGTCTAGGCCGCTTACTCAGTGTAAAGTCGCCCTTCTCTACTTTTAAATGAATTTATAGCAGTACTAGCTTTAGGTAGGTTTATATACAGACATGTAGCTATTAACACATAGTAAGTGCTAACATTAGCCAGCTAGCTTATTGCTAAGCTACTAGCTATTGTCTGCTGTTGTTGTTCTGCTGCAGTTGTAGTTCAAAATGTTGCATGAATGTTTAAGGTTCACTTTAGTAGAGCGGTATCAGTAGCCACTCAGGCCTGATATTGTAAAAGTGGAGTTAACCCTTCTCTAGGGCGCGAATGGAAATACTTGAAAATTCAAAATTTTAACCCTGGAGTCTTATTGGAAAATATAAAAATACTTTATATTCCAAGATTTTTTTTTTTTTTTTTTCAAATCAAGGTCAGTAGAGTTACCATATATGACCATATACAGTAATTTTTGTTTCCCAAAAATCATATATACAGTATATATTAAAACAAATATATAAGAAAACACATATAAACTTAAAGGAACATGTATTTAATTTGAAAGAAATCCATGTGGTCCTATGACCTCTTGGAGAGGCATGGGGGGCCATTTTAAGGTTCACTAAAGTTTCCAAATATGAATCTCCTCCTGATAGCGAGCTAACATAGCTTTTTATGAGCTTTGCGTGCTCTTGTCAGCTAACCTTCATGTTTTTTTTTTCCTACTTCTCACAGTGAACGTACCAAGAAGGAAAATCATGTCATTACACCCTGTAAATTACCGCTTATGGGCCAAAACATACCCAGCGTAACTTCATGCCTTACTTTTTCCGTCTTTCTGACTAGGCTGGACTGGTCTGGATTGCCAGATGGAGTGAAGGCAGAGGGAGATAGACTGTATTTCCTAAAGATGTCTTCAGACCTCGATGGTTTATACATCTGTGAAGTAATGAATAAGAATGGTGCCGCAGCAGGCTCACTCTATCGACATCTGAAAGACAGACATTCAGAGCTTTAACAAGGGTAAGGCAATAACAGGTGTCTACTGGATACTTCAAATCAATGCAAATGTCGAAATACGTTAATGAGATGCAAATTTTTAGGGCTGTTCTGCTTCTTGACACTACTGAGAAATGCTGTCTAGTGAGTTCTAGCTAGATTTAAGGTCCTCCATCAAGTAAGCAGAAAAACCCCAACAAATAGCATTCAGTAAGCAGCAGTTGTGTGGATGTACCATGAAAATTCCATGTCAACGTGAGAGGTCAGGGGAGAATGGCCAGACTGGGTTGAGCTGGCTCTAGGAACTCAAATTTACATTTACGTTACACAACATTACATATCAAAAATACATCCTCATGTTAGTTCACTAGGGAAGAGACTAAGAGTACCATCAATCTAAAAAAAAAAAAAACCGTGTTAAGCAGGTTAGTACAGTATGGAAAACACAAAACAATGGTTTCAAAAAGAAAGAAAGAAATAACCACTCTTTAAATACCAATGAGAGAAGTAAAAGCATGTCAGAATGAACAACATGTTGAAGACCACATCGGCTTCTACTGGTGTCAGCTGAGAGTAGGAATCAGAGGCTAAAGTCGGACACAGGAACACTAAAACTGGGCAGTTGAAGAATGCAAAAATGTCACCTGGGATTTTTCCATTCTTCAACCGTCTAGTTTCGGTGAACCTGTAACCAGATGTAGCCTCAGACTCCCATTCTTGGTTGACCGGAGTGGAACCTGATGTTCTGTTCTTGTTTCCCATCAGCCTCAAGGTTCAGTATGTTACGTGTCCTGAGATGCTTTTCTGCTCACCACGGTTATAAAGAGTTGTTCGAGAATCAAGAGTTATTTGAATTACCGTAGACCAGGGGTGTTCAAACTTTTCGCAAAGAAGGCCAGATTTGGTGAGGTGAAAACGTGTGGGGGCCGACCATTCAGCCTGAGATTCTTTGAACCGCTAATATTAAATGCACATGAACTATTTAATGAAATTTTTATTGCAAATGGCATACTTTTCATTTCTTCACATAGAAGACAAATAAATCGAAACAGGTTTTTACTAAAATCACTCTGCCTTTCATATTTGAAAACTACATAAAATGAAGAAGAAGTCTGATTGGTAAAAAAAAAAAAAACTTTTGGGAAGATTAAACATATCTAGGTTCATTTGAAACATTCCGTATTATTCACTATGAAACGCTCACTGGAAACTTCTAAATTCAAAACATGTGAAGAGGAAAATAACACTAACAGTTTTCTTATTCAGAAGTACAAAACACTGAGGGCCGTATGAATCCGTGTAACACTCGTGCTCTCGTTTTTCAATCGACGATCAAAAATCAAAAAATTTAAATATTTGATTTCGAAATGGGTATCAAAAACGAAAAAGCCTGTGTTTCTCATTATTTCAATTTTAGACTCAGATCAAAATTCCGTAATGGAAAAACGGACTTCCGGACCGAAATTGGATTTAATATTTAATTTGTCGGGTTTACGAGACCCGGTTTAATCGTCAATTGAAAAACGAAAGAACAGATGATAAACGGATTGAATGAAAAGACTTTTAATCATCCCAAAAAAACAATTCACTGAGACTTTAGAACTGATTCACCTCAGAAGACTAAACACATAACTCGGCTGCAGTAATGTGAAGGGTGATCCTGAGATCCCGACTGCAGTAAACAGGCCAGGTCTGGCTCAAAGACGGTGGTTTTGATGCGCAAGATATCACGCAGGTGACCGTCACTTAGTCTTGTCCTCACACGATTCTTGTTAAGGTTCATAACCGAGAGCGTCGTCGCACAAGTACTGTATGTCGAGCCAAACCAGCTCAGCATTTTCTTAGCAGATGTTCGAATCTCTTGGATCCAGCTGGCGGTAAAAGTTATCAAGAGGGAGTCGTTTCGTATTTCGGTGGAAAAAATACTCCAGCTTCCACTTGTCCTGGAAGCGGCGGCCCTTGCTGTCGACTTTCCTTTTTTTAGTTTCAGTCGCCATTTTAGAAATGGGCTGGAGAGGTTCGCACAAGGGTCACGCGGCGAGAGTGCGGCCACGGGACTGCTGCGATCTTCTAATGGAATGTAAAATAGCTTTTTTGTACGCGTGTATTTTATATTACTACTGATTTTATCACAGAGGCTGCGGGCCGCAATCGGCCCCCGGGCCGGATTTTGGACATGCCTGCCGTAGACTAACCAGTCAAACCATGCTCCTCTAACCATTCTCAATAACAAGGCGTGTCCATCTGTAGAACTGCCATTCATTGGATTTTTGTTTTGTTTGCTGTTATTATTTTTTGTCAAGCATTTTAATGTATGAAGAGCTAGGTGGATCAAGAGAGCACGATAAAAACCTTTAGTAACAGATTGGAATACAATATATAATAATAATATACCTAGTAACATAATAATGTCGTGTTCAGAAACCTGAAAGGCGAGTTACTGTGTATACAAAGTGCAGATTTATTTATACATTCGTTCACATGACACAGGCTGTGACTAAACAAATGAAACACAATGGTGAATAAAATATATTATTCAGGCTGACAATGGGTAAGGTGGCGTCCAACCGACATGACATTAAGGTCATGAAGGACTTTGTGTCCAACATGAAACTTGAAGCCTATTTCATCCTAGACAATAGTATGAAAACAATAGTGCATATCATTAGCACATAATATCAATATGCAGTAACTGTTGTATTTTTTATTAATCTCCATTAATTTAAGAACAGAAATTAAGTAATTAAGAATTCAGAGCAATGACAGTAAATGTGTTATACTGCATTATCACTTAGTTGCATTTTATTTACAGTGTACTTTTACTTTTTTTTTCTCATTTGTTTTCCTAGAACCCGTAAAACCGCTTCCTGGAACAATGGATTTATTGATAAATATTTATAGATGAAGTTATGGATCTTTTTTTTTTTTTTTTTGCTTCTTGTTGTAATTTATCACTGTTAACTCATTATCTAATGGTGCTTTATAATTTAATATATAATGATCTATTGCACACATACCTTGCCCAGCCCTTGCCCTTGTTTGTTTTTATTTATTTGTATACAGTGCTTTACATAAGTCCATAAATACACACCCCTCCTGAACTCCACATTTTAGAGCATTACAGCCTATAACCAAGTCTGGCTCACTGGGATTTTAAACAATACTTCTAACTTTTATAGTTGTAAAATATTTCTTTGAATTGCAACGATATGGCTGACACTATTGACGAACGGCAAATTTAAAGTCTTGTCTCAGATTCTCTGTTTGACTGAGGTGTGAGCTTTGACTAGGCCATTATAGCGCTCTCAGTTTTTGGTTCTGAACCACTCACATATAGCATTGTCTGTAGGGTCATTTAGGGTCATTGTTTTACTAGAAATCCAACCCCTGATCCAGTCTCATGTACGTTGCACAGAGGAACCCTGTCCAGTATGGGTGATGCTACCACCACCATGCTTCAGCGGTTAATCCAGATCTAATTAAAGGGTCTCACAACTTTAGGAGGTGAATACGTACTTATGAAGGTGCATGCATTTGTTCATACTTTTGCAAAAAATGTTTGTTTGTCTTTTCAGTCCTGCGAGATGATGGGCTATTTTATGCACATTGTATTACGTGAAATCCCTGTAAGTATTGCATTAAGACACTGGACATAGTTTATTTTTTAAAATGAAGGAATGTAGGTAGTTGCACCCTGCTTGTGATACCGATAGGACACCAAGCATAGAGCCACATGTGTCCACTCAGGTGGTATCATGTTATTTCACAGAAAGGCTACAGACTGTACTTGTATTCAATGCCATGTGGCATGTACTACAACTCATCTGCCACGGTCATGTCCTTGAACATGACTCTTTATTGCTCAGTATCTGGTCTCAAGTGCAAGTCACTCAAGATTAATGTGTCAGCCATGTTCCCTGAGTCATGCAGCTTCCTGTTGAACATGTGAAAAGACACTGTGAATAAAGTTGTGCAATTTTTCAGTAGATTTACCTCTTCTTTGTTTCTTTTTTTCCTGATTCTCACTAAAAGACTGCATGTGGTGAGTACGCAGTGGGCTGTATTTAGTTCTACTACAAACCTCTGTGATTATTTAGCTGAAAATCGTTCCCTGTGGCAAGATTTTTGGTCAGATCGCCAGTTATGGCAAGTTGATTGCATCAGCATTACAGGACAGGATGACAACAATGTGAGTTGTTTTCTCAGATGTATCTCTTCCGACTTGATGACACTTCTCCAGCAATCCGCACAATGCCAAATTGAATACATTTAGCTAGCTGTTAGCAGCTAAACAGTCAAGTAAGCTTATATCTTTAATAACTTACAAACCCATAGCATTTTTTATTGCTGAGTTGAAAGTCTTCTCCATAACATCAGTAAAAATAACAAAGAAACCAACGAATAAGTAAACAGAAGCTCCTGTCCGTATATCATGTCACATGCTGTCTTTTGAACAGGTAATTACAAATTTGACAGAAATTTGAATTATGCAACCACACTGCTAGTCTACAGTTTCCTCATGCCTGACGAAAAATATGCATGCAAAATGGAACCGAAAGGCACTGTGCAGCTGAGATGATCTGATGATCAGTGTCTCTTTCATCGTCTACTTGCAGCCAGAGAACCAACAAAAACAAACAATGCGAATTCAACCAAACTGCTTATCTGTACCGCACGCTACAATGGCATGCTGAAAAAAACAACCTAAAATTGATCTATTTGTTGACAGTGAATGAACAAAACACACACACACACACACACACACACATGCAGGTAATAAAAATGCTGTGTAACAATACACAGACATCTCAAAATTAAATAGACACCATCATTTTTAAAAAATGTATCTCTAGAAACTTCCTTCTAGCTGCTCTGCCATAGTAGCCAAGTTGATTGAGATCCCTCACAGAAGTACTCCGACTCATTGGAGTCGCTCTGCAACATCGTTGGCCTTACAACTGTGACTTTTTTCAACAAGCAGCTCGACAGTATGAAGACACCCATCCTAGGGCCCGGGTCGACCTGAGAGGGATGCTGGTGATTCCTTTCCTTTGCTTTTGAATTGTACAATCACTCTGTTGACTGTAACAAGAGGAATCCCAAGGTTTTGTGCAATCATACACTGGCTAAGTCCACCCTCAGACTGACCCACAATACAAACTCTTTGAAAATCACACAACACTTTTACTTCTGGTGTTGGCCGCATGGCTAGTTGCTCTAAACTATTAATATCCTGTAATCTGAAATGACAAATAATCAGATTTTAACCAGTTTGAAGCACCAAGTGGTGTCCGCATAGATAAAACATAACGAGGGGGGTCTGTTTACTTGTGAGACGTCCATGTACAATACGAAGATAGAACCATTCATTCATCAAAAAACCAAAAAAATGAGTCATGGCCTGAAGGAAAACCTGTAATCCAACAACAAGGTTTTAGAAAACAATTTGATCAAACAAAGATACAAGAAGTAGAACTGGGTGGAGCCAGTGGAGCAATGGCAACTGTCATGTTACATAGTCAACAAAACAATGGAAGAAAAATGCACTAGACATGAATTATATATAGAAAGTGCAGAATACATCATTACAACATATACCCATTGTTTTTAAAGTGGGGAGTGGGGAAAGGCCATGGGTCCCAGAATCAAAGCCAAGGGGGCTAAACAACAAAGAAAGATTTATTTATTTAATTAAATTGAGGGACATCCCAACCAACCATTATTGTTATCAGAGTCATTGTTTCAAAAATAAATAATGTGAAGCGGAATCTAACGAGAAATTTTAATTCGTGGGTGTGTGATAAAGCTCAGAACTCACTCGCTCGCTCATTGTCTACTGCGTAATCCTGTTCAGGTTCGTGGGGGGAAGCTGGAGGGAAGCAATCCCAGCTGACTTTGGGCGAGAGGCGGGGTACACCCTGGGCAGGTCACCAATCCACCGCAGGGCGACGCACAGAGACAGACAACCATTCACACCTACGGGCGATTTAGAGTAGCCAATTAGCCTAATCCCCTCTGTGCATGTCTTTGGACTGTGGAAGGAAACCCCAGAGGAAACCCACATGGACACGGGGAGAACATGCAAACTCCACACAGAAAGGCGCCCAGGTCGACCCCGGGGATCGAACCCAGGACCTTCTCGCTGTGAGGGGACAGTGCGGACCACCACACCACCGTGCTGCCCAATTCAGAAGTTATTATTTTATCTAAATTTATCTTCATCCACGGTCTCTCATACATTTAAACAATCTGCGTAATTTTTGAATAGTTTGTGTTCAAATAAATATTCACTCAGGGGGTCTAAATTTAATGTAAAGTTAATGGACTGTTTGCAAAACATGTACAGTATACAGTAACACATACAGTCTTTAATAGAACTTCAGCATACACAGTACAATCAATACAAAGTAGGCTAAGGAAAGATAGGCAAGATCTACCAATGAATTAGGCTGTGTGATGAAAAATGATGAACGTAACCCAGGAAAACCTTAAGTCTGCCTCTCCAGGACCCTGCTTTGTGGGTTGGCGGCCTGTATGTCGGTTAAGGATTTGTTCGTCAGTCGGTACAAAATCTGTTCAGGAATTTAGTTCGTACGTCGATTTGTTTGATGCGTTCGCGAGCAGAGAGTCCACTGTATTACAAATAAAACCAACACTTACAGAGCCCAAATGGATCAATTTTGTTCCTGAGGTTTATGCCGTGGAGTTAGATTTAGGTTCAGGCATAGAACTAATTAGCTAAATTCCTATTTATGCGAATGACACTTCCTCACCTTGATATATATATATGTGTGTGTGTGTGTGTGTGTGTGTGTGTGTGTGTGTGTGTGTGTGTGTGTATGTGTTTGTGCATGTGTGTGTGTGTGTGTGTGTGTGTGTGTGTGTGTGCATGCAGGATCTCCAGTATAAGGAAATGGTTTCATTTGAATTTGATTTGAATTGATGGTAATATATTGGTATATTTAATCTCATGTATGCAAAACAAGGATCATCCTTTGGACAAATAAATCATGCCAAGGACACAAAAAAAACACTACAGATGTTATAATACTCAAAAGTGCATATCTTCATAGTGGTTGGTCATGAATGTACGCTTTCATTTTGTCCAGTCAAAACAGTACAGTCTCAGTTCAGAAACCCTCTGAGGCATGAAGGAGGATAATCCGTCTCTGTTCTATGAGGGCGTGTTTATTTATTAAACATGCCATGTTCTGTTATTAATGTCTGTCTGTGGAAGGATATGGATGATTAAGAAAAATCGTAAATTGCTTTTTTTATCCCCTTAAGAGGCCGGAAAAGTGACCAGGAGCATGCGGCAATTATGCTATCATGGGAATGTCTTCATGAGCGTCAACATATTTGTGTGTGTGTGTGTGTGTGTGTGTGTGTGTGTGTGTGTGTGTGTGTGCGGGTGGGGGGGGGGGGGGGGGGGTGTTTAAAT
>JAQMCW010144373.1:0-13651 GCA_030068335.1 Chrysichthys cranchii | reverse complement strand
ATGCTTTATTTCAATGGTTTCTATGTTGGTTACTAGGTAGGTGTTGCTTTAATGTAGTTGAATAGTTTAAGTAGCTAAATAGATGAATAGTTTAATATAGTTTCATTATTGTAGTGAGGACTTTTATTTTGAAACAGTTGAAGACAAAGCAAACAGTTGAACAGGATGTGTAGTCTTAAGAGAGCCAGATTGTATGCTTAAAGCTTGAGAAAATGACTGTTGGTGCAGGTGGCCTGAACAGATGGCACAAGATTCTAATTGCTTTATGGCCCAATTGTGATGTCATCGCCCAGTGTTAAGTCAATGGGGAAGTTTTTAAAGAAGGTGGATATCGGCCAGAGCAGGTGTTCAATATGGATGAGACAGCCCTATTCTGGAAGTGGATGCCGTCTCGTACCTTCATCACGAAGGAGGAGGCAAGAGGCCTGGGTTTTAAGGCTCATAAGGACCACGTCATGCTAGTCATGTGCGGCAATGCTGTGGGCTTTTTGTTCAAGCCTTTGCTCATCTACAAGTCCAAAAATCCCCAGACCCTGAAAAACTTAATAATAACCTGCTGCCTGTCTACTGGATGAAGTCATCAGTTGAAGAATTGGACCCACAAATGATTCGCTCTTTGTAGTTCAGAAATGCTCTTGACGGCGCCATGGAAGTGTATAATAACCTGCTAACTCAAATGAAAAGTCAGAGCCAGCAACTGCCTATAACAATGTTCTTTACCAGGAAAAATTAAATGTTTTTAAAACTGTTTTGCATATTTTTTTGTAAATAAAACTCCTCAATGATGTACAGTAATTGCTGTTCATATACTGTGTCAACTGCGTTTACTGTACATACAGTACATAGACTCAATGAATCTTACCCAATATCTAAGAGAACATAAAAGGTGTATAACTGTGCAGATAATGGTTATAAGAGGGTGGGAGGGTTTATAAAGGCTCAAAATATATATTTTTTAAAAATAACCATATTATTACATGGTCGCTACTTCGCGGATTTTCACTTTGAGATGATTTGCTTTACTGCAGCTGAACTCAGGTTCTGTTTGTTCGTGGGTCCTTCTGCCTTTAGATTGTCTCCAGAACAAGGCAGACTTTTTAGATTTTCTAACAAAGTCTTTCTTTTTTTTTTAGCAAAATCTAATCTGGCCTTTCTGTTCTTGAGCATTATCAGTTGTTTGCATCTTGAGGTAAACTTTATTTACATTCATAAAGACTTCTTTTGATTTTAGATTTTGACAATGATATGCCAACCTTGTGAAGGGGTTTTTCTTAACCAAGAAAAAAATTCTCCAATTATCCACTTTAATTGTCTTCTATAATCTTCCAGGCTTTTTGGTATTACTGAGCTTGCCAGTGTATTCCTTCTTTGTAAGAATGCACCAAATTGCTGATTTTGGCCACGTTTAAACTTTCTGATGTCACTCTGATAGGTCAGTGTACTAATGACTCCTGCCTGCACATGTGTCTGCCTAAACCCCAGTTTTGTTACAGAATGCTTCAGCATAACCATGCAGCAGGATTTCAGGAGCACAGCTACAAGTATGCCATGTCAATGATATTTCTGCAGAATTTGGGGTTAGAGTTCCCAGCCCTCTACAATGATTATAAGTTTCCCCAAATTGGTTCCTCCTCAAGTGTAAATTCTTTTATGAGGGCTTGGTTGAATCCAGACCCCTGAAATGCATGTGGGTTAGATGCATTATGTGCTGGCTCACAGGACCAGCACTCAGATTGGCCAAGTACTGTATCTGCTCATGGTGGAGCACACATGCATGCAGTATCCTCAGAGTTTTGGCACCATGCTTAAGTGGATTTATTGGCAAATTAGGGGGCGATACCAATGGAACTTTTTGGGGGGCTGGACACACTGATTAGCTTCATCTGCTGGCCAACAGTGATGATGGCACTCCAGTTTCTGGAAAGGCGGCACCCGCTCCAGAGCGCTCTCTGGATGCCCATAAGGGAGTCAAGCACTCCAGAGCCCCTTGGGTGGATGAGAAGGAGATGACTGCTCCAGAGCCCCCTTTAGTGGCTGAGAAGAAATTAACCTCAGAATAAGCCTCAGAGCCTTTTAAGCTAAACAAGAAAAATAAAATGTGTATTCAAGCCAAAGTCTGAGTCCTTGTCTGAGTCCTCATCTAAGGCATTGTCAAAGACTCTTTTAGAAAAGAAAGAAAACTTAAAGTTTGGCCCAGCCTTCTCAAGTTTGCAAGCCAGCCAAGCCTACTCAAGGTCTCAAGCTTGCTTAATTTCTCAAGC
This sequence comes from Chrysichthys cranchii, assembly GCA_030068335.1. NCBI lineage: Eukaryota > Metazoa > Chordata > Actinopteri > Siluriformes > Claroteidae > Chrysichthys > Chrysichthys cranchii. The sequence goes on along the minus strand of JAQMCW010144373.1, from coordinate 11,390 downwards.
CAGCCAAGCCTTCTCAAGCTCTCCTACATGCTTAAGTTCTCAAGCCTGCCAATGCTATTCACGTTCTCTAGTTATCCAAGCCTGTTCAAGCTCCCAAGTCTGTTCAAGCTCCAGTCACAGTCACAAAGAGTTGGAGCCTGTTCCTGTCTCTGTTCCTGTTTCTGTTACAGGTCCTCTTATATAGTTCACTCCAGCCCCAGTTCCAGTTGTTGTTGAGGAGATTGCTCTGGCTCCAGTTCCTCTTGAGGAGACTGGTACTGATTCAATTCCTGTCGCAGAGTTTGCTCTGGTTGCTCTGGTTCTTGTTCCTGACACGGAAACCGCTCCTGTTCCCATTCCAGTTCCAAATGGGGAATCTGCTGCTGTTCCTCTTTCTGTTCCAGTCCCAGTCACCATGCCTGTTCCAGTCAAGCAGCCTTTTCCAGCTCATTTTGGCATACATATTGTCACAGCCCATGTCACAGCTAATTCCATGGTCACAGCTGTCCCTGCCTGATATCTCCAGTTTCTCTGAACCTTTCGATGATGTTATACACTGTAAATGATGAGATTTGCAAAGCTTTTGCATTTTGATGTTGAGGAACATTGTTTTTAAAGTATTCCACAATCTTCTTTATCAGTGGTGGACCGTCAGGGCCTGCAAGGCCTTCTCTGCTGGCCTAAAAAAATATCTGAATCACAAACTGATGCTAATTATATTTTGTCCATGAATACTTATTAAATAATTCCAAATAGTCTGTCCGTTTCCTTTCATAGCTTTTCCGATAGTTGTGCTGCTTCCAGACGTGTATTTTCATATTAACAAATCACATTTCAGCCATCATTTGTTGCCAGGTAGGGTCAAAGTCAAAGAAATCTGCCCAGAGGCCTTCACAATCCGTTCTGCAGGCCCTCTAACACAAAATAAATGTCGATTAAACAACCAATCAGATTTTGAGTTGGTGTCACTAGGGCCTTCTAGAAGGCGTATGGCAACAACCCGTGTTCAGACCCGTTGATTGGATAGGATGGGGTAATAACTATTTTCTTCCCCCACAATGGCTGATGGAGAAGAAATAGAGGAGGAAAGAGAGGAGGATGGATTTTGTTTACAAATAATCCTAATTTTTGGTGAGTAAAATGTTGCGATTTTCCTAAATATTATTGCAAGTTTATGAGGTTATTAGTGATGTTTTTATGTGTGTCGCGGCTGTAGCTGCAGTAGAAAGAACTTGTTCACCCCTGGTTTGTCTATTCAATAAAGGCATTCATTGTGGCTACAGGAGTTATCTATTTGCGATGCCACGGCTCTTTATACTGTATTTCTGCATATTAAGATGGTTATAAAATTGATTCAGACCAGTGGTTAAATTGGCTTTTGTAAGCAAAGTGGCGGCAAAGTGTTGCGATGGAAGAGAGCTTGGGGGGGAGGGGGGGGGGGTGTTGCGGGTGGTGTTGCCAAAGTGTTGCATTGGAAGAGTGCGCGGCTTGGGGGGGGTGGCGTTGGCAAAGTGTTGCGATGGAAGTGAGCGGGGGGAGGTCTGTCAACACTCAGCTCCAGAAGGATCCCCCAATTCAAACCCTGAATCAGACGGCGCACTACTGAAGGCCTAGGTGTGAAACGCACGGTCCACCACTGCTTTTTATGCACTCTTTCACAGATTGGAGAGCCCCTGCCCATCTTTACTTCTGAGAGATTCTACCTCTCTAAGACATCTCTTTTACAGCTAATCATTTTAAAGGCCTGCTATCAATTAACTTAATTGTTGCTGAAACATTCTTCCTTTTTCAGTCATTTGTTACCCTCGTCCCAACGTTTTTGGGACCTGTAGCAAGCATCAAATTTGAAATGAGCTCATTTTGTGCATAAAATTGCAAAATTTCTCAGTTTAAACATTTGTTATGTTATCTATGTTATGTTGTAAATAAAATATTGACTCGTGAGTTGAAAGTCTATTAGTTTTCATTTTATTCAAATTAAAAGAACGTCCCAACTTTTCTAGAATTCAGGTTGCAAACAATACAATGTAAATTAGAAATGTAACTGATACAATCCTGTGCAGCAGAATACAACTTTCCATGACACATTATATATTAATTTCTACTTGTCCAATAACAAATTTAATATTTTTATTAATTTTTTTATTTATTTTTGTTTTTAACTTTAAAAACAAAAAAAAATCAATTTCTTTGTGCCAGCTAGACTTTCACTGTATATTCTGTATACTTTTTTACACTGCTGTCTTTATATTTATTCTTATTTACTGAGTTTATCTTATTTTATTTTTTATTCTTATTGGACTTATACCAGGACAAGGGAATCTAATTTCGTTCACCTCATGTTTTTAACATGTGATGTAATGACAATAAAGCTCCTTGAATCCTTGAATCCTATATTCTGATTAATGCAAGGAACAAACTATTAAAATGTACATTGGCCTAAACACTATAACCATAACTAATTATAATGTAATAATAATTTGGCTAATAGTTGCTTGGGGCTTGATGCATCATCCTGATAATGAGCCTGCGCCTACGCTAAGGTATAAGATTATGAGGTGAAACAAAACACTTGTTCAGATTGTTCTGGTTGATAAGCAACCAGTGGCATGCAAATGACACCCATGGAGCAGATATATGCAAATAGGCAGGCAGAGACACTGCATGCCCATTACATAGTCATATTTATGTATGTGTCCAAGCTGCACAACACAAGTTCCTTATCAGTGGAAGGGGGAAAGCACAACGACTATGGTAACGTACAGTAAAACTGTTTTGAGTTTTAAAATAAAGAAATAACTGTAGTCTCTATGAATATATGGTTTGTGATCACTTAAAGGTTTTGTAAAAAATGAATTCAAACTGTTTGAGTTATGCATTCTAATGCATCTTTTGAGTAGGTAATAACACAATATGTGCCATGTTATTATAGGAAAATATAAATACGAAATTTAAAATCTTTTTTTAAAAAAGCATTGTTTCCTTATAACGGCATGGCCCGATGTGTGTTATCCTGCTTATACCACAGTGATTTGACATTGATAGCAATTTCTATTACTTTATTAATGAATGAAACAACATGTTTTATGACCATTTATAGTTCCATTGAATATTATAGAATGAAAAACAAGAAGTTCCTGGTAATTACTTTAATTATAGCAGCTATAAGCAGTCTATAACACCAGTCTTTCTTTATTCTCGTCTCTTCAAGTAAAAAAAAAACCCTGAGATTAGTAACCTAAGTAGTACTTTATAAGTAACCTTTCATGTACAATATCAGCCATACTAGTGTGGCTGAGCTATTATACAAATGGTAATGTATTAAAATGAACACATTAATTTCAATTCTCATTTATGTTACAGCCAAAACTATTGTCATAACCATGCTCATATAGACATTTAATCAGCTCTTTCTGATTAAAGAATGCAACCAAACTGAGTAAAATTAAATGTAAAAATAACCAAATGTCATAGTTTTCCATGGTATTCATAAAGATTTATGTATTGGTTTATGGTAACACCTTTTGGAAATTCTGAACCTTAGACTACAGGATATTTATATGGCTATGCCACTGAACAATCAACAGCTGAAAATATAGTCAGCTTACAGCATATAATGACAATATCATATTATACTGAAGCTATGTTAATGAAATTAATGATTTTTTAAATTTATATTTATGGCCACCTTATGGTTTTATGGTTCCTTTAGACCAGGAACATGCAAAAGAAAACGGTTGTATTCCCTTTCAAATTTGGTATCATTATCATCATTTAGCACAATGTTATTTGGTGTTAGAGATTGTGCTTTTATTTGCTATATATACACACACACACACACATAGGTATAATATAATATAATATAATATAATATAATATAATATAATATAATAGATCATATGACAGTTTGGATTATCTAAAGAGTAGAATATTCATTAAATTAACTCTTTTAAGATAGGCTGAGTAACATGGAATTTTTCTTTGGCTTTCAGTAACTGTTACAGAATCAGTTGATCGGTTAATCAGTTATTTGTGCAAAAAAGATTTCAACTACATGTTGTCTACTGGGTATACACACACTGGATAAGATCTTTTACTATGAAGCTGAGTTAATAATAAATAGTCAGTTGATCCATTGCCAACTATTCTTTCTGTTCTTCCTGCTTCCTCCTTATTTGTATATTTTCTAACCCCATGTACCAGGAAGTGAAGATGTGAGGAAAAACTTGTGTGAAAAATAAAGTCAGTGTTATGAGAAGTTATTTGGAGGGTATTAAGCTTCTCACAGAAGGGAACGCAGCCTTATAATAAATAAATTGATTAGGCTTTCTAGATAACCAACAGACGGATACACCAATATCACCTTAGATGTGTCATCCAATCATGGAAAAAGTATAAAACACTTTTTACAATGCCTAAATTACAGTACTGCTATTGTAGTAATAATTCATTTGAATAAAAGTAGTGATAAAAAAATTATTCAAGTAGGATTTGTAAAGGGTTTTTTCGTGTCTGTCCATATTTATGGATAGTATGTTTCCTTCGCTCATCCTTAAGCATTAAGATCACTCAGCTGAAAACAGTATATCACTCTCACTCATCTTCTGCCACTTAATCCTGTTCAGGGTGTGGAGCTCAAAAATTCAGATCTTGACAAAAATGACTTTTAGGATGTTTAATCAGGAAAAAATAAGCAGTTCATACACACACATAGTAGACAAAAGAAAGACTGACTGATGAATCTGACCACTTTTTGTATACCTCTCCTTTACATGTGGGTCTAACTTCAATTTACACCCTCCTTTTTTTAGATATGGTCTTTAAAAGACCATACCTCATTCTCAATTACCTCATTCTCTACTATTCTGGCTGGCTACCATCATTTCCATTAACTTATGGAGTTTTGTGAAACTGATATCATTCCAGCTTTTATTCTCTTTATAAAGTTGGGTGCTTTTCCTTGGGACATTGTTGTATCAATCATTAATTCATTGGTGACCTATATTATGCATTTATCGTATCTGGGACCTTTTAGATTGATGCTTTACTGTTGGTGTCACTTTTTCATATATGAGCTGGATGATCCTATATCACAGAGCCCCTCTTTACATTTCATACCATGTCTTTAATCTTTCATTTTCATTGAAGTATATCTGCTCTTTCTTATCACAAACCTTTTCAAGTCAGACTTAGATAAATACAACAATTAACAGCAGTATATGTGCCAAGGAGAGGCGAGGTCAGCTTGACTGTGTCAACATGTTCCACCTATCTCCAATTTACCATAGCATGGGTATTTAGCATTTTAGTCAGGCACTTGTTCACACATCAGATAAAAATATCAGTCTTGACCCAGCCATGGAAAACACATCTGGAACACAGAGCACACAGTGTACTGCATCAGAGAGCAAACAGAGTACAGATTGCGTGTTTATTAAGGCAGATTATATTACTGTATGTTATTGTATGTTAAAAGCATTTGATTACTTTAATTCTTCAGTATGCAATGAATATATTAATACTGTACTGCAAAAACAAATCATTTTACTAAGCTCCTCCTAAACTCCTACAAGGGTTGCGGGGGGAAGCTGGAACCAATCCCAGCTGACTTCGGGCGAGAGGCGGGGTACACCCCAGCAGGTCACCAATTCACCACAGGGCCAACACACAGAGACAGAGAACCAATCACATTCACATTCACACCTACAGGAACTTTTAAGTAGCCAGTTAGCCTAATCCTCTGTGTGAATGTCTTTGGACTGTGGGAGGAAACCAGAGTACCCAGAGGAAACCCACTCAGACACAGGGTGAAAATGCAACTCCAAACAGAAGAGCACCCAGGTCGACCTTGGGGACTGAACCCAGGACCTTCTTGTTGTGTGCCACCCTGAAAACAGTATCATTTTATTGTTATTGATTAGTGGATTTGTCAACTCACAGTACCAGCATATCAGTAGTATCTGTGACATATCCAAAACATCCAAAATAACGAAGGTGCCAACAACTTTACATCAGTTTAAAGGGTTCAAATTAGGAGTCCTATGTGTATGTCTCTTTCATTCACAATGTATACACACACTGAACTCACATTACACAATTAAATAAGTATATAACCATCATCTTAAAATACAACCTGAATTCCAAAAAAGTTGAGACGTTCTTTAACCCTCTCAGTGTGGGAGTCAACTAAAGTCGACATTTAGGGGTTTGGTGCTACGGCCATGCATACACGTCGACAAAAGTCAACAAAATTAAATAGTTCAATTGTACTCAATAGGCGGCGACACTTGAAGTAATTTTTAGTAATATACTGTCACTGTTGTGTGTCAGAGTACCATCTGTAGCACGTTGTTGGCAAACTATATTATGATATGCAGTAAAAATGCTGCAGAAAGGAAAGTTTAGCAAAGAGGAGGTTCTGAAATTAGTGATGGATGATATATCTGACCTGTCTGACAATGATTTTGATGAATGTGGAGATGGATTGCGAGAGTGAAACTGAAACTGCAAGGGCTTCTAGCGATCTTGAAACTGAACCTGCAGGGCCGTCTACAAGGGGAAAAACTCGTCAAGCTTCCACTCGTTCTGCTGCATCATGTAAATATAACATCACCTCAACAGTTTCTACTGGTGCAAAGTCAAAGTGACGGCCCGAATGTACACACAAAATATTCAGCACTAGGAGCAAAGTAAATTTTTTTCAGCACCGAAAGGCTGCTTGCTCTTATTAATCTGGTCTTTTCTACTACCACTCCTTTTTTTGCTGACCATATTGGCCAGCTGGTAATGTGTGGTGCAACATTGACTTAGCACATATTGTGCACAAACTGATGTAGTTATTGATGTCAGTGTGCATGCTGGGCTGCCAGTACTTCCTGCTTATGAGTTCCAGGGTTTTGCAAGTGCCAGAGTGCCCTGTGAGCCAGGCATGGCTGAGGCATCGGGCGACGGCCCAGATGAGGCTGCGGTGCTGTAGGAGGAATCTGGCCTCGATCCAGACATGGCTGTGGTTATGCACCCGATCTCGTACCCTGCTGTCGGCCCTGGCATAGACTTGGGAGTCAATCCCGGCATGACTGTGCCTCTGGATTCAGACCCTGGTGCTGACCCTGGTGTCGATCCCAGCATGACTGCGCCTCTGGACTCGGACCCTGGCGTTGACCCTGGTATGGCTGTGGACTCTGACGAGGAACCTGGCTCTTCTGTCGACCTGGACGAGGAACCTGGCACATCCGTGGACCCAGATGAGGAACCTGGCATGATGGCTGACCTAGATGAGGAAACTGGCACGACGGCTGACCCAGACGCTGCACCTGGCGTGGCGGCGGACCCGGACGCGGCACTTGGCTCTTCTGTCGACCTGGACGAGGAACCTGGCATGTCCGCTGACCCAGATGAGGAACCTGGTGTGGTTGCGGACCCAGACGAGGAACCTGGCGTGGTTGCAGACCCAGACGAGGAACCTGGCGTGGTTGCAGACCCAGACGAGGAACCTGGCAAGGCGGCTGACCCAGAAGCTGACCCTAGCACTGGTCTCGGCCCGGCTGCGGGTCAGGAGCTGGTGAAGACACGGCAGTGATGACCTCATGCAGATCTGTGAGGACCTCGGGCGGATCTGTGAAGGTCTCGGGTGGAGCTATGGCAGCCTCAGGCAGATCTGCGTAGGCTTCGGGTGGGTCTGCAAAGAACTCTGGTGGGTCTGCAAAGAACTCTGGCGGGTCTGCAAAGAACTCTGGCGGAGCCGGGGTTCTTTCGGGCAAGGCTGTGGTCTTTGTGACGGCAGGCTTCTCAACGACTGTAGCTGGCGTCTCTGTGACTGTGATGGGCATCTCTGTGACAGCGATGACAGGCATCTCTGCGACTGTGACGGCGGGCCTCTCTGAGACGGCGGGCGTCTCTGCGACGGCGACAGCGGGCGTCTCTGCGACGGCGATGACGAGCGACTCTGCGATGTCCAACAGGGCTGCGGCCTCAGTGTGGGCCAACGGCTCCATGACGGTCGCTGTAGACGACCCTGCTCCTGTCGCTGCTGAAGACTCTGAGGAGTTGTCTGAGAGCTGCTGAAGATGCTGTGGCTTGAGAAGCTGTGTATGCTGTGGCTCGAGATGTTGTGGACTCTGGTGCTGTAGACTCTGGCACTGTAAACTCTGGCGCTGTGATGGAGAGTTCAGAGGTTGATGATTCTGTGGCTGATGGCTTAGAGAACATAGATGTTGAAGGATCTGTGGTGGAGATGGAGGATTTGGATGCTGCAGACGCTGAGATGAAGAGGTCTGTGACTGAAGTTGATGCGGGAAGGTCTATGAATGGAATGGCTGAGAAGTCTGTGACTGAAGCTATGAGGACTGTGGTAGGAGCTGTGAAAACTGTGGCGGGATCTGCGAGGACTTTGGCAGGAGCTGTGAAGACCTTGGCAGAAGCTGTGAAGACTATGGCAGGAGCTGGGAGCTGGACTTCCGATGAAACGTCGCCATCATAGTCTGGCGACTTAAGCTCTGACGGTGAGTCGGAACTTGGCGTGAACTCCAGTGAGGAGTCAGGACTTGGTGTGAACTCTGGCGAGGAGTCGGGACTTGGCTTGGCTTCCGACGAGGTGTCGGGACTTGACTTGTCTTTGTGACTTGACATGACTTCCGACAAGGAGTCGGGACTTGGCTTGGGTTCTTATGACATGGACTTGTGTTTTCTCTTTCTTTTTCTCTTTGATTTCTCGAGAGTGGCTCCCTGAGCTTTTACTGCTTCTTGTAAACTAGGCTGGGGCTCTGGAGAATTATCCTCTTGTGTGCTTTCTGTCTCTGGAGTGGGCTCTGGAACGGCTGCTTCTTCCTCGGCCTCTGGAGGGAGCTCAGGTGCGGTTGCCTCCCTTTCGGCCACTGGAGGGAGCTCAGGAGCGGTTGCCTCCCTTTCGGCCACTGGAGGGAGATCAGGAACGGTTGCCTCACCTTTGGCCACTGGAAGGAGCTCAGGAGCGTCGGCCGCTTCCTCGGCCCTCCCGAGGGCATTACAATATTTGGATAGTATTAACAAGAATTCGTATGGTTTATACAGACATGGGTGATCCATGTAATCCAATTCGTCCACGAAGTCTCCTGCTAGCCCTCTTAATCGGGAGGTAATAAGATTTACACTAATAACGCCTTCCAGTGTCAGATCTAGGCTGCCCAAAAAACTACAACATTGTTCTATAAAGTCCCAATGGTCGCCGTTCTCTCCATAGCACAGCTCTGGGAAATCGCAAGGGTATCGTTGGGAGAAAGGCTGGCCACACAGGAATAATGTCGGTTCATGACTCACCCCTGGTACTGCTCTCTTCTGCTTCCACTTGTTCGTTTTCTTATTTGGCCCCGCTGAATCCATGGTGAAGGCAAAGTATTCCGTCAGATAGGCGAGGTAAGGCAGGATGAATGTGCGGTGAGCCGTAAATAAATATAGACATTTATCTAGAATAAGAACAAACAAGTGAAATCAGCAGGCAAGAGACGTAATTCAGGAAACGGGCAGAAGGTCAAGAGATCGGGCGAATGGACAAAACCAGATGAGACAGAAGCGTGAACCACAAAAACAGTCCAAAGTCAAAACCGGGAAATCAGAGCGAGGCAGATCAGGGCAGAGGCAAGAATCGGGAAACAAGAAACAAACAGGTCATACACGGGAAAGCGAAACAGGAACAGAAAGCTCGGCAATAACAATATCCAAAGTAACGTTAATACTTCGCACGTTCAGTTCGGGTGTATTCGTGACACATGCAGGCATTTCTCTTGCTCACTGAGTAGCTGGGATTGAGCAGCAAGGGAATCACAGAGCTGGGTAGAGACTGCTGCATCCATATTATGGTGAAGCTTTATGTCATTTTTATTTTTATTTTGTGTTTAGTTTTTATTGTACAGCACTTTGGTGGCAACTGTGTTGCTTAAAATGTGCTATATAAGTAAAGTTGAGTTGAGAGTTGAGTTGAGTCATGAAAGCCAGGCCAGAAAGAATGTATGTGCAGCTCACTCAGTTTTATGGAATCAATCAGGGTACAAAAACAGAAGGCAAAACCATAGTCGATAATCCAGAAACAAAGTCAGGTGATCAGCAAACAGCATAAACTAGGCAAATTAGTCAATGTAAAAATGTAGTCAAAGTAGCAAAGCAAAGTAAATAAACAGAATAACAAACACAGACAAGAAGGCTTAACAATAGCGGACATGCAGAAGAGCTGAACTCTTCACAAGGTGCAGAGTGAATTCAATATCCTTTTAAAGAAAATGGTATGTGTGTGATCTGATTGGCTGGACCTACACATAATCAGAAGTCAGGGGATCATGAATGCGAGGTAGTGTTGGCCATGTTGTTTGTATGCGAGTGCTCATGGGTAGTGTCAGCCATGATGTCAGATTGTGGGTGTTCGATTCAGACAGGGCAGGCTGAGCAGGTGCAAATGTGACCGCTACAGCATCCACAGTAATTGTACAGAATTGTATCATAAGAATTTTGATTCTTTCATTATAATTAAAGGAAGTTAAATGATTCAGGATTAGTACACAACCTAGAGTTATCATAAGTTATTCATCCACTGAAATTGTCTGATAGGTTGAAAAAACATTGTCCTTACACTCACTTATTCACTCACAAAAACGCACTGTTAAAAGAGTTTTGGTTGAGTTTAGGGGAAATTTGATTACTTTGACACCTAAAGTACAGGAGTGAACCAATGAGTGACCTAGATGTGAACAAGAACGATTAGACAAAATCATGGATCACACACAAGACAAACATTTATTCTAATATCTATACACTACCAAACAGAGAAAAACATTGTGAGACTGTGAATGAATGAGATTGAGAGTGTAATGACCAGTGATATTATTGGTTAACATCAGGTTCAACGCAAAGCAGTTGCCTGACCTACCCTTGCTGCGCGCTGAGCAAAGTGAAAGTGAAGTTCAACCCATAGTGCTTAAATAAGACAGGAAATGATCAGAACACATGAAAGGAAAAGCACCAGATTATCAAATGGGTAGAAGTTTTTATACACGTTGGCCCAACTTGTAGTGTCTCATGATGGTTCGAAGGTAAACTCATGGCAGCAGCTGGAGGTGTCAATGCTTGAGATGTTGAGAGAGAAAGATATGTTTAGCAAAGTTGATGAGCAGACAGTCTTACAGATCAATTCAATTTTATTTATATAGCGCTTTTAAACAACAGGCATTGTCACAAAGCAGCTTCATAATATACAATGTCCAATTAAAAGCTTATTGATTTATAAATATATCTACAAGTATATACAGTTGAACCTCTCATTAACGGACTAATTGGGGGAGAGATTGTCCGTTGACTTGGATAGTCTGATGAAGTGTTTTAGTGTGGGGGGTTAAAATAATGGAAATACAAGGAAAAACACCACTAAGGTCCATAAAAGTGCTACC
>JAQMCW010144307.1:0-13664 GCA_030068335.1 Chrysichthys cranchii | reverse complement strand
TTGTATTGCATTCAATTGAATATAGGTTGAAAAGGATTTGCACATCATTGCATTCTGGTTTTATTAATGTTTTACACAGCTTCCCAACTTTAGAATTGGGGTTGAAGTATTTACTGAAGTATTATATTATAGTCTATTTATGAGAATATTTTGATCAATTCAAATAAAATATTACATATTAGGTTAGAACAGTATATATATACACAACAAGAAAAGAGAAAGAAAGAAAGAAAGAAAGAAAGAAAGAAAGAAAGAAAGAAAGAAATGCTGGGATCATTTTCTGCAGTATCACCCAATGTTTATTAAGAAATAGGACATTTTGGATAAGAGCCTTTCATCAACTGCAGCTTTGCAGAAAAAAGCACTTTTAAAAGCTATAGATACCAAGTAAATTGAATATTTACAGTATATATGAAATGTCTTTTGTGAATTTTGCTGCTTTAAAACTTCCTCATATACAATTTATATGCAGTTGCTCAAAACCCTCAGGTTAGTTTATTTGTCTTCATGAGACAAGCTACTTTTTATTATTTTACATTTCACAGCAGTGGCAGGAAGATTTTTGTCTATCTGACTGTTGCTTTTTCTCAGCACTCAGGTCATGCATGAGATATATTCATGGCTTTTACAATTAATGAATTAAAGCATTATAATTACTACCACAACATGTATTTGTGTCCATCATGTCCACCTTTCTCCTGATTGGAAATTTGTCACCCACTTGTGTTCATTCTTTAACAATATACGGTTGAGGCATGTTTATTCCAAGGACTTCAAATTTAAAACAAAGGGGGCATAATCCACCCCATTATGAAGCTAAGAAGCATAAATGCCCTCTCACAGCTGCTGTTCTGTCTGGCAGGCAGCTGGCATGGAGAAGAACTGCAGACCACGCAAGGCCTAGCCTAAGACCTAGGTGTAACCCTGATCACAGTGCCTTAGTGTCTGAAATAAATATATTCATATAGTTCATGACACGTGAATAAATAGACAGTAAATTTTAAAAATAAATAAATAAAATAAAACAAACAAGCAAGCAAGCAAACAAACAAATAAATAAGCAAATAAAGCACAGTGGCTGAGTGGTTAGCACTGTCGCCTCACAGTGAAGAGGTCCTGGGTTCAAGCCCCGGGTTTGGCACAGGTGCCTTTCTGTGTGGAGTTTGCATGTTCTCCCCGTGTTTGTGTGGGTTTCCTCCGGGTACTCCAGTTTCCTCCCACAGTCCAAAGACATGCACAGAGAGGATTAGGCTAATTGGCTGCTCAAAATTGCCCTTAGGTGTGAATGTGAGTGTGAATGTCTCTGTGTGTTGCCCTGCGGTGGATTGGCGACCCACCCAGGGTGTGTCCTGCCTCTTGCTCGATGTCTGCTGGGATTGGCGCCAGCTTCCCCCCGCGACCCTGTACAGGGTTAAGCGCAGAAGACGAATTAAGACATGCACAGATTTATTTATATTATTATGAAGGAGCACTTCATTTTATCTTAAAAGTGATGAATGTACTTTTCTTAAATGTAATAAAGTTCACTGAAGATTCTGATGACTTAGGGCCTAAACTTTTGATGTGCTGGTCCAAGAGGTAAACATATAGTAGTGTAGGTATCTGTAATCTCCAGCAGTTTTAATATTTAATATAATATTAATAGTTAGAACTGAGGTAGGTCAGAACGTGGCGAGCGAGCCAGGAGAAGGTGGAGTATCATTGAGTAGCAAGAGAAAAACAAAAAAAGAAAAAAAATAGAACAATAGATATAGTGAGAAATGAAGAGGTAAATGTTTGTAATTCAGTTCTTGCCACTGGGTTAACTCAAACTGAAATCGATGAGGAGTTTGAGGACCACCTAAAAAGCTATGGCTCCATTAACAGGATAGTAGTTATTGTTGATCCAAGCTCAGAGTTTCATTTCTGCTCCATTGTAGAATATGTCAATAGCTCTGCAATGCACACATTAGGACCCACATTGCCAATAGAATTGCAAAGTTCAGCTAATGCAGATGCCACCTTTTATGTGCGCTCCTTAGATAGCATTTACACTAGCACTGCCAATAGTAGCACCACCAAAGGTTATCTTAAGGAACTGCAAGCCATTGCTAAGAAGAGTGGGAAGTCATTTCAAAAGGTGCTTCAGGAAGAACTAATGAAGATAAGCACAGGATGAGGGGTGAACCTCCCTGCTGACATTACCACACCAGTTGAAGGCCCTAAATCAAAGTCATCAAGCCATGACCCACGAGAGCATGCTGATGAATCAGCTGTCAATGGGGAGGCCGAGAATGTTGAAGCGCCATTACTGGTAATGCAACAACCTTCTCTTTTGCTTGACTCAGTTTCACCTGAGACCTTACCAGCTGTGTTTCCACCATCTCCTTCATTCCAATGTGGTCTGCTTGGATTAAGGGGAGACACCCAAGCAGCATCAGTACCTGCCTTACTAAAGAAACAGGTCACTACTAGGAGAGCACAGGTGATGTCCTCACTTACCAGAATAAATGGTCATTCGCAGTCTGCTGTTTTAGCAGCCACACCATCACGTAGTGTATCTGCTAACTTGAACACTCATGACCAAGGCTTCCTGTTGAACAAACTCAGTGCTTATGATAGCGCAGCTGCAGTGGCATCTTCAGTCCTCACCATGAAGGATGTCAATCCCCCTGTTGTGCAGCGTGTGGTTGTGAGCCAATGAAACGCTATCCTCTATGTATTCTTCTTTCCGCCTCAGACCTTTCCCTGGAAAGATTCCCCATCCTAACAGTGAGCTTGATTATGATACCTGGAGAGCAAATGTTGACTTGATCTTAACTGATCCATACATGTCTGACTTGCACAGAACACGCAAGATCCTAGACAGCCTGTTGCCTCCAGCGACTGATGTCATCAATCACATTAGCCCTTGAGCTCTGCCATCAGTGAATCTTCAGTTACTTGATTCAGTCTATGGCTCTGTAGAGGATGGAGATGAACGGTTTGCCAAGTTCATGGTAATCCTGCAGAACCACGATGAGAAACCATCTAATTACTTAAACCGCTTGCAGGTTGTCCTAAGTGATGTGGTCAGGCAAGGTGGTGTCACAGAGAGTGAATGTGACCACTACGTCTTAAAACAGTTCTGTCGAGGCTGCTGGAATGATGGACTGACCTCTGACCTCCAGTTAGAGCGAAAAGCAAAGGCACCACCCTCTTTTACTGAATTGGTCCTACTCATCAGAACAGAGGAAGCCAAACAGGCCAGTAAACAGAGTCATATGAAACAGCACCTTGGACTAAACAAGCAAAGTCCTGCTGCCCCGAAACTGAGACCTGCAGCACAACAGCTAACTGCATGCAGTTGTTCTACATTTGAGAATGAATCCTTGAAGAAACCTTGAAGAATCCTTGAAGAAACAGATCGATGAGATACATACAGGTTGCTGTTATGCAACTACAACCCCATGTAAAGCCATAGGCAAGCGTCCTGATACAAGTAAGATCCAAACATTGAAAAGACAGATTGCTAGTGTTCAAGCACAGATTGCTGACATGAAAATGCCAGCCCATGAAGCTAAGAGTGACCACCTAGAATCAGCAGAGGTTTGTACACTGAAGCAGTAGCTTGCCACCCTTCAAGCACAGGTGAACCCACCACAGACTCCGAGTCATCAGATACCATTGTCTGCATGCTCAAAAAATGTCTCCATGAAAGTGCTACACAAGTCTTCAAACAAGAAAGCGAGTGGACAGTCCAGTTCAGGGCAAGCAGCAAAAGGGAAGCCCTGCCCATGGTACTGTTTCTGCTGTGGGGAAGATGCTCACTTTGCAGTTAACTGTGTGAGTGAACCAAATCCTCCTCTGGCTGAGGAAAAGAGATGACTGCTTAAAGAGAAACAAGAGCAATGGGACCAGCAGAGTGGCAACACTGGCACCCAGCAGATAAACTGCTAGGAGCCCCTGTTACATGGCAGATAGGGTTTGAAACCCAAACTAAGTGCCCTGGAAAAATCAAAAGAGTGGCTAGCAAGTATGGTAAAGTTAACACCAGTTCCACCATTCCGCTGCCAAAGCTAGTTGGAACCAAATGCCCTGCTGACGTGAATATTGAGGGCAACAATGCTAATTGCCTCTTAGACACTGGTTCTCAGGTGACCACAATCTCATTTGCATTCTTCGTCACCTGTCTCATGACTGTTTGAAATCTCTGGATTATCTTTTAGATGTACAGTAGAGCTGCAGATAGAAGGAGCCAATGGACAGGCTGTTCCCTACCTTGGATATTTGGAACTGAACCTCCTGTTTCCAGAAGAGTTCCTGGGGACAGAGATTGAGGTTCCTACTTTAGTGTTGATTGTTCCTGATGTGGGTAGTGTGCCTCAAATCCTCATTGGCACCAACTCACTAGATGTCCTTTTTTCAAACTACACTGAAAAGCATGACTGTTGCCCTCAGTCATTTCTGCCTGGTTATAAAGTGATTTTGAAAATCCTTGAAGCACAACAATGGCAGATGCATCCTGGAGCCCTTGGATGGGAGATGATGCATAGCAATGCTCCTGAAGTAGTTCCAGCTCGCAGCACAGTTGTTTTAGAGGGGCAGGCCCATGTGAGTGGTGGCAACGATGAGAGATTGGTCATTGTAGAGGCAGCATCTGGGTCGTACCTTCCTGGCAGATTGTTCGTTATTAGCTCCCTGAGCCCCCTGCCTGCCCAACATCCTTGCCCCGTCAATCCTGCTGAAGAATGAGATGCAACATGATGTTACTATCCATCCAAGGACAGTGTTGCCTGACGTCCATGCTATTCAACAGATGATGGGAAAAGAACTTTCCACCAACTTGACTGCTCCTGAAACAAAATTGATGGAGTTTGATTTTGTTGATTCCCCTCTACCACCAGAGTGGAAATAGTGGATCACAAGACTGCTCAATAACATGCCTGAGGTCTTTTCTCAGCATGACATGGACTTCGGCCATACTGACAAAGCAAAGCGTCATGTTAAGCTAAGCAAGGACACCCATTTCAAGCATCAAGCTAGGCCCATCCATCCACAAGATGTAGATGCCATTAAGAAACATCTTCAAGAGCTCCTAGAATTTGGCATCATACGTGAATCTGAGTCCCCCTTCACGTCTCCCATAGTCATCGTTTGAAAAAAAAAAAAAAACTGGCTCTGTATGGCTGTGTCAACTTCAGGAAACTCAACTCACAGACCATTAAGGATGTCAATGCTCTGCCAAACTTGTCTCAGTGTGGAGCAGAGATAGATCCACAGAAGATTGAGGCCTTAAAGACCTGGCCAGTACCTAAGAATCTTAAATAACTGCACTCTTTCCTTGGCTTTTCTGGGTTCAATAGAGGGTTTTGTGAAGGACAATTCGAGGATCACCAAACCCCTCAACGACCTCACGGCAGGGTACCCACCCCTCAGGAAGTGCAGCAAACGGAAAGTACTAACTAACCAGTATTTCCATCCAAAGGAGTCTTTGGGACAAAGGTGGACTCCAGAGTGTCAAAAAGCATTCGAGGAAATCATTAACAAGCTCACCACAGCACCTATCTTGTGATTTGCTAACCCCAAACTCCCATTCCCCTCTACATTCTTCACACCAATGCTAGCATGATAGGGCGCGGTGCAGCATTACATCAAGAACAAGATGGACAGATGAGGGCTATCGTTTTCGCAAGCAGAGGACTGACCAAGAGTGAGGCTAAATACGCCACTCATAAGTTGGAATTTCTTGCTCTGTAGTGGGCCATCACTGCTAAGTTTAGTGGTTAGCTGTATGGTGCTGACTTCACTGTCGTCTGCAAAGCTGGACGCCACGACTTATAGGTGGTTGTCAGCCCTATCGACATACAAATTTAAGCTCCACTATAGGGCAGGAACTCAGAACCAAGATGCAGATGGGCTTTCCCCGTCAACCCCATGGGGAACTCTGGGATTATTCTGTGTTGAGAAAAGAGTGTGAAAGAATTAAACAGTTCACTCTTCATTACTTCAAGGATCAGGAGACCCAAGATGTTGTTCTCCCTGATGCAGTGAGGGCCATTTGTGACAGGCATGATGTTGATTGGTTACATGAAGATTCCACATGCTGTAGTCCATCTGTCACACTTGTGGAGTCTCTTGCTATTAATTCTGATGCTCTGCCCAGTGCCTTCCAGCAGGAAGATGACCATGGACTCCCTGCGGTCAATCAGTAGACTGAAGAAGAGATGAAGGACAAGCAAAGGGCTGACCCAGATCTCAGATTGGTCATTGAGCACAAGGAATCTGGAGACATGCCTTCTACCTCCTTGAGACAAGAGCTCTCAGATCTTGCTTTGTGGCTCTGAGAATGGAAGTGGTTAGAGATGAGGAATGGCGTGTTATACAGAATGTGACAAGAACGTGGGCAAGTCACACATCAGATAGTTCTGCCAAGTGAACTTAGAGCCACAGCACTGAGAAGCCTACATGACGATTTGGGTGACCTGGGCACAGAGTGGACTGTTGATCTAGTGAGCACTAGATTTTATTGGCCCAGAATGTCTGCATGTGTAGAGCAGAAGATCAAATCATGTGAACTCTGTGTGCAACAGATGACCCCAACTCAGAGAGCGGCTCCCTTGTTAAATATCAAGACCAGCAGACCATTAAAGTTGGTCTGCATGGGTTTTCTATGGTTGGAGTCTGACCAGAGCAACGCAAAGATATATTAGTCCTGACGGACGATTTCACTAAGTACACGGCTGCTGTGCCTACTCGAAATTAGAAAGGACAGACTGTGGCCAAATATTTATGGGAGAACTTACTGGTGCACTATGGCTTCCCAGAAAACCTTCTACCAGTTAGATTAGGCTGATGTATATAACTGAACACAGGAGGACTAGCTTCGTTTAATGCTATGTACTCATTAGGTTTGATCCATGTTTCTGTTAAACACAGTACGTACATTAAACTCCTGATCGGTAATAATTTCATTTACAATAAGTGCTTTAGGTGTAAGAGATCTAACATTTAATAGTTCTAGCTTTAGCTCAAAGGTGCTAGTTGTGCGTTCAGTATAATCTACATTTATTTTAATTAGATTGCTATAACAAATTCTCTGAGCATTTCTCCATTTTTGTTTAGCTCAGGGAACAGACACAGTCTCAATATGGTGGAACCTGAGTGACGACTCTATGCAGCTAGCAGATAGTCAGATTAGCCTGTTTGTCTTCTCCCTGGCCTGGGCTCTGGATTGTCACACATGAACTAGGCCTGTTCTGAGACTATAAGCTATGCTGCAAGAAATGAGAGTAGAACCTTCCTGAGTGGGGTGGACACCGTCCCGCCCTAGCAGGCCAGCCTTGCCCTCAAAACTTCTCCAATTATCTGTAAAGCCCACATTGTTTTCAGAGCACCACCTAGACAGCCTGCAGTTCAGTGACCATAACCTGCTTTAAGCTACATCACCACGCCGCATTGGGAGGAGGCCAGAGCAGATCACTGCATTGGACATCTCCTTTGCTAACTTAAACACTTCTATGAAGTTACTCTTAGTAACCTCTGACTACTGAAGGCATTTATCATTGGCTCCTACATGGAGGACAATCTTGGAGAACCTGTGCTTACCTACGACCCTAAGATTACCTGCTATGTCCAGCACCCTTGTTCCTGGTATATACCTAACTAAAGCTGCTGGTGCCCCTAAAGGCCTGGCTAATTCCATGTGCCTTATGATAGAGTCTCCTATAACCAGAGCTCTTTCAGGTTTTGCAGCGGGTATTTCACTAAAGAGAGCAAAGCTGTTAGACACGTGAACCAGAGAGGGGTGGTGCTCCTGCAGGTTTTGAATTCATAGTCTGAATTCTTGTCTGATATTTTCAATTTTTTTATTGAAGAAATTCATAAAGTCATTGCTACTGAACTCTGATGGCATGATGGTTATCTTCTCTAAGGGTGGAAATAAATAAATAAATAAATAAATAAATAAATAGTATATTAAATATTTAGTTTGACGCCACTTGTACTCTAAATTTCGAGTTGTCTGATTTAGGACTCATGTTTCATCATCGTACCAGGGTGCTAATTTCTTCTCTCTTATTTTTCTTTTTTCTTTTAAGTGGAGCTACATTATCTAGTGTACAGCGAAATGAGCTTCCAAAATTAAAAGAGACATAATTAAAAGACATGAGGTAATGATCTGAGATAGCTTCTGACTTTGGAAGAGCAACTATATTTTCTATATTTACTCCAAAGGTGCTAGATCAAGGGCATGCCCTCCATCATGAGTGGGTCCTACTATGTTCTATGTAACATGTAACATGTAATATGTTCTGAACAACCCCTACTGAATCTAGAATAGACAAGAACGCTCTTCTCAGAAGATCATCTGGATTATCAAAGTAAATATTAATGTCGCCAACAATTAGTGCTTTGTTTAAAGAAACATCCAGATCTGATAGAAAATCTGAAAACCATAAATGGGTATGCATTTGACACATTTATCTAAAGCAGCATTTATAAAACAGAAGCCAATCAATGTGCAAAGCTGTAAAAAGAGTTCTAAAGAGTTCTAAGGGACTGCAAAACTGGCCAAAAGATAGCAATATTTGCAAGAAGAACAGCCTTTAACCTTAGTTAGAATTTGGTTTGTTGAGGACAATGCTTTGTTTTTTAATAGAGCATTATGATTTGTTTTTTAATAGAACATTTTGATTCTTGGTTCAAGCACACCAGTGGCAATTATGGCCTTTTTCAGAAGGACAATTAGAACTGCTTATGATTTCCTTCCTATTCACTGGTGGCTAATACTAATATGTAAAGCTCTGTACAAATAAGAGTAGCCATAGCATAATTAAATTACCTTCTAGAACTCTCTTGTGTTTCTTGACCAAATCACTTGCAACTAATTAAAGCCTAATTAACTAATTGGCCTCATGGTTCCAGTGTGCCAGGACAATGTTTTAGCCCAGTATGAGTATTAAATGAAATAAATGGCAATCATCACCACAAAACAGCTTTTCAATGCGTAACAAATTATTATTATTATTATTATTATTATTATTATTATTATTATTATTATTATTATTATTGAGTAAGCATTATTTTGATGCCTTTAAAAATTTTCAGAAGAACCATTTGCGTTTAAAATGTCATTCAAAATGACTGAAGTGGCTACCTTGACATCGAATAGCAACTAGCTCAGCTATTCCGTTCAGGTTATTTTTACATTTCATTATTTGAATAGGTGAATAGGGGAGATGAATATGTATGAATGGTGTCCTATAATGGGTTGGTATTCCTCCTGGCCTTGCACCCAGTATTGCTGGGATAGGCTCCAGATTCACCACAACAGAATAAAGAATTGTTGTTTTATATTTACAGTAAGAATAGGAAAAAAATGTTTTACAGTAGAAAAAAGTCTCTCAAAAATGGAAAGAAAAACTTGAAAACATTAAGGTCTGTGATATATGAGGGTTATAATTGCAGAAAGAGATTTACTTGCACACAACCAAAACTAATATCATTATTTCACTAATCTTATTGTAAATCAACCACATGCTGAAATTCAGTCCTAAGGTACTCCATCCCAATGGTATTATTAGCAACAATGTTTATTAGTAGATAATACATGGATAATAACCTGGGAGACTGGGAACTATTCCCTTAAGGTCAATTACTGTTTACCTACATTATCAAGACCTCATTAATGGAATTCCCTGTTTGTCTCATTAATAAAGATTTTGCTAAAAATGTCCCCGAAGACAGGAAAAGCAACACTTGTGATGTTATGGCATATTTTGTTCAGGTCAATTTTGGTATTCTGATGTTCATGGTTATTATTTTACTATAGCTGCTTTTCTGATATATGGGGGCATTGAATATATTGTTTTCAAATATTTAGCATTCAAAAATGTATTTAATTTATTTAATTGTATGAATGCATGTGTGTACATGTCCTGTTACTGACTGGCACATGAAAGGTGTCAACCCATCAAAGGTGTATTTTTGCATCAAGCTGAGTCTTCTCCTGGATAGTCTTTCGGAACCTTAATGACACTGACCAGAATAAATTGCTTACTATAGATGAATGACTAAATAAATGTATAAATATATTAGTGAATAAATTAATAAATGAATGAATGAATAAACAAATGAATGAATGACTGAATAAATATCTAAATTAGTGCTGCACAGTGGTGCAGTGTATAATATTGCTGCCTCACAGTTCCAGGGCTCCTGAGCTCAGGTTAAAGTGTGTGCAGGTTCACATGCTCTCTCCATGTCAGTGTGTGTTTCCTCTGGGTTCTTTGGTTTCCCTTTATTCTCTAAAACATACTAATAGGTGATGTGGCTACTCTAAGTGACCTTTACATATGAACAAGTGTGTGAATGTGTATATGGGGCCTTGTGGACTAGCATCCCATTCATCTATCCCCTCCTCATTTCTCAGGATCTATTCGAACCAATACTTTCTAGGATAAAGTGGTCACTGAAGATGACTATATGAATTACTTAAGACATCTAACAAAATGTAAATTTTAAGCTCATATTACATAGCACAGGAGGATTTTATAAGCTTTTTAAATAAGATGTTTAATAAGCATACTCCTGATTATGTACTTAATGTGTTTTCTTACTATTGCAGGCAATTTTGTTTTAAAAATTTTGCTACAAGGCCTTTCAACTGACATTTGCACAAATCCTAATAGTGTGATCACTCATCAGTCTTCCTACAAAGGCTTCTATATGCTAAGTAGATTGTGGCTACAATTGAAGCTACACTTACCTTACAAAACCTACTTTACCGAGCATTCTTCTGTATATTATGAGTAAAGTTTGTTGAAAAGTCAAGTTAAGTATAACATGTTGCCCATTTTGTCTGCTGGGGTTGAAATCAGCTTTTAGGTATTCCACATAACCATTCATTCTTTTCACTTGGATTGGATTTCCCCACCGTTCATGCTACACTACTGCTGCAACAGTGCTCAGAGCAGTGCTCAGGCAGCCATGGTGTGGATTGCTTGAAAGCTGAAGACAGTAACCAACTATATAATAATTACCTCAACACTGACCATTTTAAGATTTTATTTTATCTTGCGCCTGAATGGTGATAATTGTACAGATACAACAAGTTCGACTGGCAGATATAAAACAATGGCAACACAGTGAAGTTATCTGGCATAATAGAATCAGCCCAAGCCTGATAAATGTAAGTGGAAGTAAATAATTCTTATTAGTTATTAAGAATTAAGGACAGAAAAGAATGAGAATCTTAGGGGTTCAACTCAGGGTAGATTGTTTGGATACAAAGCCAGAGAGGAGAGATTGCATTAGTTTGGACATGTGCAAAGACGAGATGCTGGATATATTGGGGGAAGGATGCTGAGGATGGCGTTGCCAGGCAAGAGGAAAAGAAGGCTTGTGGATGTGGTGAGAGAGGACAAGCAAGTTGTTGGAGCGACAGAGCAAAATGCAGAGGACAGGAAGAAAAGATCCACTGTGGTGACCCCTAATGGAAATACCCAAAAGAACAACACTATGTACTATGTACACTATATACAGGTTTATGATGTAAAATTCAATTAACGCATCATTGAAATGTAGCCAGGGCTCTGAACAACCTGAAAGGTCGTGTGAAATTGAAAAGGCTGAGGGAATCTGTCAAATCCAGTGTCAAACAAAAGCAAGATATGCCTATCTGATCAAGCACTTCCAAATAACTGACAATTAATTGAACAATTTAAAAATTTAGTGTTTCAAAATTTGAATAATTAGCAAAATGCTGTGGTATAAGAGGAATGCCACACTTGGAGCCATGCTGTTATAGGCAAATAATTCACACCAGTTACCACACTGAAGTCAATTATTTTCCAAAATAACAATCTAAATTTTATTATATGGTGAACAAATTTCTTCCTTGTCTTCCACATCTGCATTTGTATTATTTCCACCTTAGTCTCTTTGTTCACGTTCTTCTACTTTTTGCTTTTGGATTATTTGCTTTCTATGATCAATAAATGCTGCTCTCTGGCACTTTAAACTATTTATTTCAATTGCCTATTTTCTAAATACTCCAGTAATGTGCTGTGCAGCTTTCTTGTATTTATGCAACAATAAAATCACTCACACTCCCAGCAGAGCAGGGCAGATCAGGCACCTCCACACTCATTAGCATACAGGATAGAGAAATAATCACAAATTAATTTAAAGGTGTCATGTTTTATTTTAAGTCATTGTAGTTTTTAACCCTATTTGGCTTGTCAAATGGATTAAAAGGGTTGAATTAAAATCTCAATAACTGACAAAAACAATTAAGCTTAGCAAAAGTGACCAAGAAGCTCAACTAATACTTCGCAAAGTATGCATGCACAACCAAGTCCCTTTATATTGTATGTGATTGGCTCAAACTCCCAGCACCTGAGCGTTTTAAGGCTTATGCCTTTATGATGTGCGAGGTAAGGCTGTAGTGTTCTGAAACCCAGAAGTATCCAACATGGCACTCTATGCAGTGGAAATCCTTAGGTGTGTTGCGAGCGAAGCCGGAGAAAGCATGCAGTCAATGAACTCTGATACTGGATTCATGACAGAACCCCAAAAGGAAATATTCATGGAGAGCCTAAAACATTTGCCCTTTGGGGGCCCTGGGCCTTGACATAGGTGAACAGGACTTGGGGAGTGGGGAAAAGCTTTGGCATAAACATGACTACAGGCTGAGGCAAGAACATAGGGGCATGGACTCAGGTTGGGGTTCTGGCAAAGGAGCTGAGACAGGTGTGACCCTGAAATTAACTATGGGCAGTGGCATGAGCTGTGGTAGGGCTTTGGCAAGGGCAGGAAGCCAGGTGAGGGAAACATTGCAGGGAAACTAATAGGTACAGGCACAGGGATAAACACTGGGATGGGTATAGGAGCTAGTATACATGAACCAATAGTAGTCTGAACAGGCATTGTGACAGGAACATGGACTGGGATGGGTGTCATGATGGGAACAGGGACTCAGAGAGGCACTGGGAAAGGAACAGGGTCAGGAACTTGAGCAAGCTCCGTGACAGGACCTGGAACAGAAACAGGAACATGAACTGGAACAGGAGCGATTTCCATGTCTGGAACTGGAAAGGGAACAGGTGCAGTCTCCTTGACAGTAATGGGTACTGGATCTGGAGCTAGCTCTGTGACAGTAACTAGATCAGGAGTGGTCTCCTTGACAGTAACTGGAGCCAGAGCGATCTCCTCAACATGAACTGGAATCAGGGCTGAAGTGAACTCCATGACAGTACCTGGAACAGAATAGGAACAGGAACTGGAACTGGAGCTGGCTGTGTGACTGGAACAGGATCTGGCTCTGTGACTGTGACTTGAACAGGAATAGGCTCTCGTTCTGTGACTGGAACTTGAACAGGCTCTGGCTTAATGACTGTGATGTGAATGTGACCAGGCTCTGATTCTATGACTCAATGGAACAGGAGCAGACTGACTCTGTGGCTGTGGCTGGAACAGGTCCTGAGGCTGGCAGTGACACTGTGCAGATCTTGAATGGCAATGGCTCCGACACTGTAACTGAAACAAGAGCAGAATCTGCCTCTGTGATTGTGGCTGAAACATGATCAGATTCTGATTCTGTGACTGATAAAACATGCTCAATAATTGTATTACAGTTTTTCTCGATTGCTAAAACACTATAACCAACCTTTTGAACTAAAATTCCAAAACCATAATGCCATTTC
>JAQMCW010144212.1:0-13675 GCA_030068335.1 Chrysichthys cranchii | reverse complement strand
ACACACACACACCTGTGGCAGGTGTGGTCGAGCGCCGCCTGCTGGCCGGAGAGTGAAGGTGGAGACGAGAGTGGTGAGTGAGTGCTTCATAAACCCTTCCCACACTCTTATAAACACTTCCTATACTCTTAAACACTTTCTACACTCTTTTTAAAAAAGAAATTTTTTATTTTAAAAACTGCGATACAGTGAAGCCGCGATATGGCAAGGGTCGACTGTATTACTAATTACCCTGGAAACCTTTTTTTTCTCTTACCGAGTGTATTGGTGGCAAAGTTTTTCTCCAAGCCATCCTCGGTCAACTCTCGCTGGTTCACCATACACCCAGCGTTGTTAATCTGTACATGAATAGTTAACAAAATGAATTATACACTCTCACTTATTGCCCACCTTTACAGACAGTATACTGGAGCATTAGGATAATCGATTCATTTAAGACTTCAATGAAGAACAAGAAGATTTCATTTTCAACGATCAATCATGTATCAGTGTGTGCTTTTTTGTCTCATTGCATTATCCCTGTAACACACTGAAGCATCCTGAACACACTCACCAGCACGTGCACGCTGTGGTTCTGAGTGAACGAACTGGCAAACTCCCACAATCCTCTGGGGCTCGACATGTCCACAATGTGTACATGCACGTTCTGGAAAAATCAGAACAAACAGGTTGAGCACTAAAGACGACTCTTTCAAGAAATTCAAGTTTTCTTCCTTGTGCATTGAAGCAAATTCCTGCGATGTAAAAAGTGTCTGTGTGCAGAAAGGGAAGATGGGATACGTCCCGACTTACACATAGACAGAACAAAAACTAAACAGTAGCTAATGAAAATGAATAATTCACTTTTTAAAGTGCTATATATCAGGATGGACACCGTGCAATAATTTTTTCAATAAAAAGCTCTCTTTTCACCTCATTTTTGCTCTGCTCTACAATGTGCGTCCTCGCCTCGTCAGCGCGACCTTTATTCCGACACACCAGGTGCACCGTACCACCTTTGAGATCAAAAACACCGGGAAATACATCAGTCCTCATCAGTTCAAGATGAACTGAACTAAGATCGGTTCCACACTGGGATCCACTACAAGAGCAGAATAAGGGAATCGTCTGAGCCACAGGCACAAATAATAATAATAATCATAATAATCATAATAATAATAAATACATTTTAGGAGCACTTAAAACTGGTCTCAGCGCTCTCACAAGGTATAAAAAGAAACCAGAAAATACAATATACAAAATACTAACCAAAAATTACATGATATAAATTAATAGATGACTAACTAATTGTTAAATAATAATGTTTTAAGTTTTGTCTTGAAAACCGACAGAATGTCAGTGTTTCTAACAGCAACACGCAGTGCGTTCCACGATTGAGGGGATGCGACTGCAAATGCCCTACAACCTTGCGTGTTTGTGTGCCATCTCTGTATTCTGTGTCACTGCCCCAGTGTGTGATCACATGGTGCTTACGTCCAACTTCATTTTACATAACAAACCTCAATTTTTCATCTTGATCAACAAACCATAGAATATGCATGGATTACTGTACTTGTCCTCACTGAATATACACTCACCAGAACTAGACTGTGTGCTGAGATGCTTTTCTGGTCAACATGGCTGTAAAAAGTCATTATTTAAGATTTCTGTAAACTCAAATCGTTCTGGTCATTCTACTCTGACCATCTGCTCACAGTATGGTTTTTTTTGGCAGACTTTTTTTTTTGTAAAACATCGCATGTTCTAATGTAAAACTTCAACACAACTGACTGATATACAAGCAGCTCACCATGTCACAATTTAGCTGTGAGGATGTAAGAGGTCAGTTTTACCTCGTTTGGCTATTTCCAGAGCAGTCGCTTTCCCGATCCCGCTGTTGGCGCCTGTGATAACAAAAGACCTGCCGCTGACATCCACATCCAGATCAGAAGCTACAAAATGTTTTGCTGCCGCTTCATAGCCACCCCTGGTACAGAATAAAACCATATGGTTTAACATCATTGTTTCCACACACAGCTGCAATTTTCCCTGGAAGATAAGTGAAGTACAGAGTTGTTGTGTTTTACGGCCTCACATGCTGCTCGTAAGTTCCTGTAGAGATCCCTACTTGGTCTGAAACAATCACTTCTATGTCTAATCCTGTCCATTTGAAAATAATTTACGATTTAGCTTCTTAAGATGAAGGTTAAGATTCAACCAATTTATCCAACTCACTGACTCTTAGCCGACCAAAAACACATTGGATATCACACTCTGCAATTTAGTACATAATATACCAAGGTATTTTAAAATCCTTGTCTTTAATTATTTTATATCCACATAACAGGCTTTAACAAGAAAACAAACACCCATGTCAGAAGTGGGATTCGAACCCACGCCTCCATTCAGAGACCAGAATCCTCTGTTACACTGTGGAAGGTTTGAACCTTGAGTCTGGCGCCTTAGACCGCTCGGCCATCCTGACACTGGATGAAGAATATGGCTCTTCTCCAACCCACCTGCTCACTATTATGATTTCTACTACATCAGAGACAAAAGGTGCGAGATGGAAATACACATTGAATGGAACGCTGATCCATTGCAGTCACAGATAATCAGCACTTAAAAAAACGATGTCCTTCAAATTACTATTTGATGTTATAATTTGGTTCTGGTTTAATTAACCAACAGTTACAACACCAATGGGAAGAAAATCCAAGAGTACAAAGGATGCTTACAAACGCTGTTGCTAACTTTATTGATTTAATATTCGTAATTGTTTTCATTATTTATTTATTTTGGGGGGGGGGGGGGGGATGCAACATCTGTCAGAAGTGGGATTCAAACCTACACCTCCATTCAGAGACCAGAAGACTCCAAGAGCAAAGACTGAGCATTGAGTTTGGCGCCTTAGTCCACCCAGCCATCCTGACATTTTATAGCTCCCCTTCTTTAAAGAAACTGGCTTTATAAAACTGGCCGAACTGAAACTTTACTATTTCACTTACAAATATTGGAATATCTGACAGACAGGTGTTTCTTGTTGCCCAGGTGTGCCCTGCTAGATCGTTTGAGGCGCATGGCTTCACTTATGAAGACTGCATTTGCTGTTAAAAAGATAAACCGTTTTGAAGACCAGAGAGCTGTCCATGGGAGAAACGTAAGCTATTTTAAAGCTATGCACAGAGGCGAACTCAGTCACAGCCAATACAGCAATATGGAATGTACTTAAAAAGAACAGACCTACTGGGCGACCTACTGGGCCTGGGTGCCTTTCTGTGTGGAGTTGCATGTTCTCCCCGTGCCAGTGTGAGTTTCCTCCGGGGACTCCAGTTTCCTCCCACAGTCCAAAGACATGCACAGAGGGGATTAGGATAATTGGCGACTCTAAATTGGCCGTAGGTGTGAATGTGAGTGTGAATGGTGGTCTGTCTCTGTGTGTCGCCCTGCGCTGGATTGACGACCTGCCAGGGTGTAACCCCGCCTCTCGCCATCCGAAGTCACCTGGGATTGGTTCCAGCTTCCCTCCTACGACCCTGAACTGGATTAAGTGGCAGAAGATGAGTGAGAAAGAAAACTCCCTCTGGTGTAGTAACAACCAGACATGGAACAGATCAGCCAAGGAAAACCACAGCAGTTGAAGACAAACATTGAGAGAGCTGTAGATAGTAAGCAAGTGGGTGAGGAAGCGAACAAACAACGTTCGAGCTCCATGTCAGGATGGCCGAGCGGTCTAAGGCGCCAGACTCAAGGTTCACACACCTTCCTCAGTGTAACAGAGGATTCTGGTCTCCGAATGGAGGCGTGGGTTCGAATCCCACTTCTGACATGTAGTTTTTTCATGTCCACAAAAACACCTTTTGGAAATTCGAAAATAATGTTACATTAAAATCGAACATTTGCATATTTATTTCTTGAATATGCATATCCTGTATGTGTAATACGTCCACAGTGGGTGATGTTTACGTCCTGGGAATACATCAGTAGATCAAAATATCATTTGTGTAATCCACTAAACAGATGTTTTTGTCATCATCTGGACAAAGTGTACATAAAGTTCCATGTTAACCCTAACTATACGGAAATCTGGGTCTAACAGGGCGTCGTTTTACTCAGTTACCCCAAATGAACTCTTAGATATAGTACAGTACTGCACAGAGCCACGCTGTGTTTATTTACATTTCACATATGCACTGCATGATGTGCCCTTTGCGCCCACAGATCGAGTAAAAACAATGACATAAAACCCTGAGTTACCTGGTATATTCCTGCAGACCTTTGACAAACCAAACGGCGTTTCTGTAAAGAGACATTCTGCTGCCTTCTGGCCGTGAACACACTGACTGAGTGATGTAACACACGCCTTGGTCACTGTTTCATAAGCATGGCCATAACACACAGCACGTGGGTGAGGGTGTTGATCTCTATGCCAAAGGACAAGCCCGATCTTCACTTAGTGCATGACTTGAAGATTAACTCAGATGGTGAGGAAAAGCTGTTGTTACACAAAATTTCGTGCTGAACAACTTCCGGAAACGCTGCTGATAGGACTGTTCGAACATTAGTGTCGACTCCGATTCGATTCTTTGGGAAATCTTTTGAATGATTTAAAAAAAAAAAAAAAAAAAGTACTGCCAGGACATTTTATAACAAGTTTATAACACAATGGTAGAATGAATCGGACAACACCACCAGAACCGCTTACTCTCTCACTTTGCACCATCCGTGGCTCGAGTTTATTTTAGAGCACGGAATCGACTCTCAAACTTTAGAATCGACTCTCAAACTTTGGAATCGACTCCATGTTCTAGACTGCATGCAATGCTGCTACAGGTCCATGATTATAAAACCTCCCGGGATGTCTGTTAAGCACTCTGTCACTGTGTATTCATGAAAACATAATAAAAGTGTATTTTGTAAAATAAATAAATAAATAAATAAATAAAATTAAATTTAAAAAAATCAGTAATCCCAGTTTTATCACTACTTATGGAGTATAATGTATGTTATTGACTTTACTGATGGAATATGACATATTATGCTGTATTGTATACAGTATGTTTAATCCATTTCGGATGCTGTTGTCATCTTTTCATAACTTGGAAATTCCTGAAACCCTGAATGTCCGTGAAGACTGTCTTTTTTTTTAACCACATATACCTGAGTAATAATGTATTCACAGAAAAAAACACCCACGTGTTTTTGTTAATTAACCCTTGCCTAATACACATTATGAAATGGTCCTTATGAGACCTCCTTCAGTGTCCCTTAATGTGCACCAAGCAATGAATGGGTTGACTATAAGGGTGAAATAAAAGTTAGGGTCAAATATCACCCCAGGGGTGCACCAGGGTTATTAATGTAAGTGCTGTAAAAAAAACAAAAACAAAAAAAACAAAAACAGCTCAGTACAGTTTACAGATTACCTCACAGGTTTAAAACACCAACGAGTGCCCTCTACAGGCGATATGTCGCAATTACAATCATTTAAGGTGGAACTAATCTAACAGATCCAGCTCGGTGTTAGCCTCTTTTAGACTTTTAGTATTGTAATCATTGAACAATAAGAGTCAGGAGATCTAAGTGGTCTCGACGATTTCCCCAATTTCCATTGTGTGCTTTTAAAGAACCCCGAATGTGGAGGGATCTAATCAGAGTCGGACAAAGCAGACTAAACGAACTACAACTAAACGTTGAGCCAACTGTAGAGGCGCTAACACGGCTAACAAGAGAACCGTAAAAACTGAATGTTACCACAGAAACTCTCGCCGAAATCGATGTACAGAAGGCACAAAAACAGCGTAGCTGCTAAAACACCTGGTGTCTGAAGTGATATTTAAGTGTAATTTGTTACAGGGTTATTTTTTAGCATTGTCGTTAGCCTTCTTTTCACCCATTATCTAGCCAACAGTTTGAGTACTACAGGCATTTCTCCGTGAAATGCTTCTGTTAACTGAACTTGTACACAAAATATTTCCATTTTGTAGGTCAGTGTTTGTGAGCGGTAAGCGGTCATAAGCGGTCCGGTTCACAGCGTCACGCAGTGTCAGGATGGCCGAGCGGTCTAAGGCGCCAGACTCAAGTTTCAAACCTTCCTCTGAATAAAGGAGGATTCTGGTCTCCGAATGGAGGCGTGGGTTCGAATCCCACTTCTGACATGTCATTTTCTACTCACGGGTTTGTTTATTTAAATAAATAAAGTTAAAAAACAAGGCTTGTACAAATTATTTATAAATACTGAACCAGATTACGCTCGTTAAAAATACACCATTTGCTGCTGTAAAGGGGCAAGTTAAGGAATAAGGACACACATGCCTATTATTATTATTATTATTATTGCTGTTGTTGTTGTTGTTGTTGTTGTTGTTGTTGTTGTAATAATGGGGTATATTTTTAATATATTTAGCTTTCAGATTTCTACTGGTTTGCATTGTGGTTATAATTTATGGTCTGTATCTATATAAGATACAGAAATAAGTTTAAGAAATAAACTTGCCTTGCCTATATAAGTGTGAAAAGCATCATTCTTAATGTCTCCCAATGGATCTGGAATTTAATTATATTCATCTTGCATTATCAAAATTAATTCTGATGCTAATCATCAACCTATTAATACTACTACTACTACTACTACTACTAATAATAATAATAATAACAACAATATATCAAATCGCATTTCCATAAGAAATAATGGAAACTTTAATAACAAAATAATGGTTGCTATTTAGTAACAGCAGAACCCAGCATTGATTTCTTTTTTTGCAATTAATACATTATTATTATTAGTAGTAGTAGTAGTAGTAGTAGTAGTAGTAGTAGTAGTAGTAGTAGTATGTGGTGGTGTAATTGCAAAAAAGAAATCAATGTTGGGTCCTCCTGTTATTAAATAGCAACCAGAAAGAGCTACAGTACTGGTCTGGAGGCTAATCCATAACAGTTCTGTACAAATTTTTTAGCTTGGTTTTTTTTGTCATTGTGTAAATAATGTTTACAAATATCTCTGATTAATTCTGTTCATATTGAAATTGTTTTTGGTTTATTTTTAGGTCTAGTTGGCTGTCACTACCAACAACATTCAGATATATAAACAGTGCTTCCTCTATTTTAAAAACTATCAGCTGGCACTAGCATGCATCAGCAAGCTACATGATCATATATATCAGCATGTTGCTTTTGCTTTAAATGATTCTAAATATTTTCACAAAACAATGAAAAATAATATAATCAATTTTGTAACAAATGCTGTTGAACCCAAGTAGGAAACTGTAAGCATAAAGAACTAGGAATACATAACACAAGCAGCTGTTGGTTAAATTAAGTTCTTACAAACAGATTAGGGCTACATCTACTCATTATTTTGGTTTATCAATATTATATGAGGATAAGAAAGGTGCAAGACCTAATTTACATGAATGATTTAATAAAATAAACCCAGCAGTAGAATGCAATTCATTTAAAGACTTTTCTCTGTGGATGTTCAACAAAGGGATGGCATATGAATATGCTGTATAAATATCATTGTCATCTTGCAATTGTTTTACTTTCTTCTTTGGTCAGGTTACCTGTACGGTGTCCAATCCCCAAAGGGACTAGGATTGGGGTTGGGAATCAAGGTTAGGGTTAGGGTTGGGGTTAGGGTTAGGGCTAGGGTCACCTGTTTTGGCCCCTCAGAGTGAAGGGCAGGTGAGATCTGCAACTCAGCAGTCCTGGACTGACGTTGTTTCTCAAGTGAAAGCAGTTTGGCATCATCTGGATCCACTGCAGTTCCCAGGTCCTAGATTAGTAGCCTTCCTCCAGGGACTGCTACATTCCCAGATCCCACCTCTCCTGTCCAATCGTGTCAGGATGGCCGAGCGGTCTAAGGCGCCAGACTCAAGGTTCGCACCTTCCTCCAGGTCAAAAGAGGATTCTGGTCTCTGAATAGAGGCGTGGGTTCGAATCCCACTTCTGACATGGTTTGTTTTTATTTATAAATTCTAAAATAATGCCAAATTGAAAATTGTAATATTTATTCTATCTGTATGTTATAACTGACAATAATCCACTGCAGTTCCCAGTTCCTAGATTAGTAGCCATCTTCCAGGGACTGCTACACTTATAAATCCCATCTGTGCTAAAGGAAAATGTGATGTCCGTTGTAGTGCACCATGGATGGTGTCTCATTGCAGGCCTGGCATGTACTAGGGTCCCAAAACATCTGCCTTTAAATGAGCATATAGGGAGCCAAACTGAAATGGATTTCGCTAATGAATGCCTTTTTGCTAGTGATTACTTTTGGGGAGAACTATGTTTATGCCTTTGTGGGCAAACTCTAGTGTGGTTGTACCTACCTGGTTGTACCTGAAGGTTGGTCCATCAAACAGCTTTACAGACAGCAAAATGTAAAAACGAAAAAATATTTGGAAATTCTGTTACTGTGGAAGAGGATGTTTGCCCATGGTATAGGCTGCAGCATCCCTAAACTTTATTTTGCTTAGGTTAGTGCCCATGGCATGGGTAACTTGCACATCTACAAAGACACCATTAATGGTGAAAGGTAGATATAGGATTTCATTATTAATTTAAGTGCATTTTTTTTTTTACTGGTGGCAACAAATGCTGCCAACCAGACAAACTGTTTTCAATTAAATCCCTAGCTTATTCCTGCAAGACAATGCCAAGCTGCATCCTACATGTGTTACAACAGCGTGGCTTTGTAGTAGAAGTGTGTAGGTACTAGACTGGCCTTCCTGCAGTCCAGACCTGTGTGTGGAGCATTATGAAGCCTTCTCCCAACTTTATTTATATACTGTACATGGACATGACATAGACCTCTACGCAGACATAAACATTATAGACATAGATATATAGATGTCATTATATAGACATACAGTATTTCACAAAAGTAATTACACCCCTCACATTTTTGTAAATATTTTATTATATCTTTTCATGGGACCACACTGAAGATATGACACTTTGATATGAAGTAAAGTAGTCAATGTACAGCTTGTATAACAGTGTACATTTTCTGTCCTCTCAAAATAACAAAACACACAGCCATTAATGTCTAAACCGCTGGCAACAAAAGTGAGTACACCCCTAAGTGAAAATGTTCAAATTGTGCCCAATTAGCCACTGTTGTGAGATACTGTATATACAGGGAGTCCTCAGGTTATGACACAGTTCCGTTCCTACAACAGTGATGTAACCTGAATTTTGGTGTAAGTCACAACACACCCTAGTCTCAGTCACGTCCCGATCCTAACACAGTTGTACAAT
Organism: Chrysichthys cranchii; assembly: GCA_030068335.1. Lineage (NCBI taxonomy): Eukaryota > Metazoa > Chordata > Actinopteri > Siluriformes > Claroteidae > Chrysichthys > Chrysichthys cranchii. The sequence continues at coordinate 4,435 of JAQMCW010144212.1, read as the reverse complement.
CATCATCTAGAACATAAAAACACAACTAAGACAGACAGACAGATAGACACACACACACACACACACACACACACACACACACACACACACATATATATATATCCGTGGCTGTTTCTCCCTTTTGTGATCTCTTTACAATGTCTAATTTCACACTCATTGTGATGGCTTTCCTCTTCGTCGAAGCACGACCATCTGAAGACTCGGACTTTCGTTTAGGAGCCATGATAAGGGCCGAAAATTCGACAAACAAAGCAACACAAATGGAAAACTTGTGATTTTTTTTACAGTCAACTTCGCCAACTTCCTCACTCATACGCCGCATTACAGCGGATTCTTCCGCCGACCGCAAACTAGTTCGCCCACGTAGTCCATAAGTACGACGCTAACGGCAGAAACCCAAACACTCATGTCTCATTTTTTTAATGTTTGTATGGGAGCGAGCATCGTAAACTCAAAACATTATATGTTTAGACTGATGTAACCTGAGGATATACAGAAAGTTGAGCAATTAAAACAAATATGAAGTGATTTAGGCCACCATGAGTCAACAGGACTACATTTAAAGGCAAGATTTAAAAAAATAAATGATTTATTTTTTTAATGCACAGCATTCTTCTATGAATACACAGTATTCGACATATGCTGATAGAACAGACAATAAAGTAGTTTCATGAAAGAAGACAATAGCATCCCAAACTGGTGAAAAGTATAAACTTCGATAAGGTTTTTGCTGTACATTTGGAAGTAAATGAGCAGCATAACATCAGCACTTGTTTTTATTATTATTATTTTGTAATTTCACTTCCTGACAGCTCTTCTCATTTGGATTCGGATGCATTTAGGACAAGATTCAGCTCGGAAACACCAACTGTGGAAACAAGCTTTACACTCTAAAGAGAGAGAGAGAGAGAGAGAGAGAGAGAGAGAGAGAGAGAGAGAGAGAGAGAGAGATTGATCAAGTATGGTTAAACAGTTTTCCCATTTATCAGAAATATACTCACCAAACACTTTATTAGAAACACCTGTACGCCTACTCATTCGTGCTGTTATCTAATAAGCTAATCATGTGACAGCAGTGCAATCCATAAAATCATTCATATACAGGCCAGCAGCTTTAGTTTATGTTCACATTGACCATCAGAATTGTGGGAAAATCTCAGTGATTTAATCCTGTTCAAGACTGGAAAAATGTTGCCTGGTCTGATGAATCTGACCACAGATGGTAGGGTCAGAATTTGTTATCGAAAGCGTATATGCATGAACTCAACCTGCCTTGTGTCATCAGTCCAGGCTGGTGGGGGTGGTATGATGGTGTGGGGAATGTTTTCTTGGCACACTTTGAGCCTGCTAATACCAATCAATCATGGCTTGAACCCCACACCCTGTTTGAGTATTGTTGTTGACCATGGGCATCCCTTCATGACCACAATTTATCATCTTCTAATGGCTTCCAGCATGATAACACACCATGACCCAAAGTAAAAGTCATCTCAAACTAGTTTCATGAACATGACAATGAGTTCAGTGGTTTTTTTGTGGCCTTCTCAGTCACCGGATCTAAATCCAATAGGACACCTATGGGACGAGGTAGAACAGGAGACTCATAGTATACAACTATAACTACATATACAGTCAACTTTAGTATTTCCAATTAAATATATATATATATATATTTTTTTTTTTAAAAAGTACAATTCAGTACAGAACTGATCCTTTTCACGTTAATAAAAACTGTCTGCTGTCATGTTGCTTGTTCTGAACAGGAAAAGAAATCATATCACAGCGCCTTCTAGGCAAGTTCTGCTCCTGTGATACAGTATGCTGATGTGGGCCGCTAAGGGCTTATTATTCAATGAAAAAGATTAAAAAAAAAAACCAACTGGACTGCTATTCACAATATTCATATATATATATATGAATTCAATATACTCTGTCCTAAATAATGCTGTGTATAGGGTCTTTATGATGACTACAAGACTATTCCTAGCAACACTGTCATCTCATGACTGTGAACATGACTACATTTCTGTTAACAATAAAAGTCCCATCACATTTAGTCTCTTTCTTTTTTACCTGCCATGGTTTGGAAGATGTGGATTTAAGTCACGACACTCCATGTGTCTGTGGTAAGTTTAACTGACCCTCGGTGTCAATCAGGAGTAACATCTGACCTTGAGGAATTTTCATTACAGTCATTTGGCAGACGTCCTTATCCAGAGAGAGACTTACATCTATCTCATTTATACAACTGAGCAATTGAGGTTAAGGGCCTTGCTCAAGGGCCCAGCAGTGGCAGCTTTGCAGTGCTTGGCTTCAAACTCCCAACCTTCCCAATCTGGATCAGTAGTCCAGCATCTTAACCACTGAGCTGCCACTGTTGATCCTTGCTAGAGAACAGTATCAGTATTTTCAGGTATCGTAATTCCAGAGTACAATCCAGGTAGTCCTCAAGTTATGATGGAGATGCGTTCCACCACACCCATTGTAAGTCGAAAATATCGCATATCGTACCGCTGTGTTAAACCACTTAGCCTTTCTTAGGTATCTCAGCCTAGCTTAGCCTAGCCTACCCAGGAGTCATTTCCTGTACAAGATGTACTTTTGAATTAAAATTAGCTCTTGAAGCACACAAAAAAAACAGGCAGTAATGCACTGTACAGTACACCGATACACAAGGGAACTCCGTGAGTTGTGGGAGAGAGCGAAGCATCGCACGAGGCATCATCTTCCGAGTGTCGTCCGCATACTTCCGGGCGTCATCCGAACATCCGCGTAAGGCATACACTGTTACACTGGCCTGCCAGCAATGCCTGCCTGTGAATTTTTTTTTTTTTCTGAATATTTTACAATTTTTAGCGCATCGCAATAGTCATTGTAACTTTGAAAAATCGTAAGTCGGGCCATCGTAACTAATTTGAGCAATTGTCATCCTCTACTAAGATTAGTTTCAGCCCCTAAGTGGTTGTTATCACCTTCAGTAGTGACGATACTCTGAGCGTTTCTCCTGGAGTCACTATCATCCTCAAGAGGGAGCAATATCAACATGATATGAACCAGGTATCAGCATGTATTGCAAACACTCTCCAGGGAATGTATTTGCCTGAGATATACAACAGAAAGTATTCCAAACACTTCTGATGATTTTCTTATATGGCATCCACCAGTTCCTGGAAGAAACTACCCTTGCGCTCCAGAACATAAGGAAGTATGGTATGGTGTTTCTATTACTGAGTGGAGAATATCGTAGTCAGTCAGGATGACTAGAGCAATGAATTATAGACCTTTTATTGGCAACATATGTGAAGTCATGGTCACATAAGGCTAAGAAATGAATGCCAGGCAAAACTCCACCTATTTCCTAAGGACAATTCCATGGTGATCCTCCACTTATAATCATAGAATCATACTTTTATTATGGTTTAAATCAACATTATAAAGGGTGATTCCGTTATCATCAGAAGGGAAGTTTTTTTTCGATGGGACTATAGGAACAGAAGGTACCCAGGAGACACTGAGTTATGACACAATATAAAAAATAGTTGATGAAGAAAAAAATAAGAATGGCTCTGCTCAAATATGATGCATTTTAAAATCCATCATGCTTCTATACATTGTACTATTTGTTAGCGTGCTAAGTTTTAGCATGCTGATAAGTGGCATGTGCTAAGTGTGTTTAATGGTATGTTGGTCACCTTGGCAGCGTGTGCAGATGTCTGTTCGGAAGGGGAATAGCACATCCTTTCCACGACAGAACTCACAGATAAATCCTTTGGCCTGGCATAACTAGATAGATAGACAGATAGAGAGAGAGAGAGAGAGAGGGAGAGAGAGAGAGAGGGAGAGAGAGAGAGAGAGAGAGAGAGAGAGAGAGAAAATAACTAGTTTGGTTAAGCAATTTTCCCACTTATCTGGACTACACTTGGTGAACACTTTACCCAAAATCATGCAGATATGGGCCAACAGCTTCAGGTAATGTTCCAATCAACCATCAGAATTGGGGGGGAAATCGAAGTGATTGCGATTAGTATTTCACAGCAGTGTATCAAAATATATGAAACACAAAACACCCAACTTACAGTTTATAGAGCACTAATTCAAATATAGTGGAACCTTTTGGATTGTGAGTACCTCGGCCTGCGAATGTTTTGCAAGACGAACAAGAAGTTGTAATAAATTTTGACTGCCGAGCCTCACATGATCACAGCTTCTCTCTGTTACTCACTGCTCACTCGTATAGTCAACATCCGCACTAGCATATTCTGCGCTACAGCCTTATTCGGGTGGTGCTTTTCTACAAAGTTTTGCATACTTTCCCACATTTTACACATCTCTCTTGGGGTCATTTTCACACAATCCCCCAGGGAGATGTGTACAATGTGGGAAAAAGTGCAAAACTTTGTAGAAAAGCACCACCCGAATAAGGCTGTAGCAGTGC
>JAQMCW010144108.1:0-13696 GCA_030068335.1 Chrysichthys cranchii | reverse complement strand
CCCTACCCTGGCCATATCCCGAAACTCTATTGCCCTTGATTTTCGACATAAATATTTCTTGTAATATAAAGTCCTTGTAATATCCTCCAATAACACTTTAGAGTTGAAATTTTGCATTTCCATGTATTTCAATTCGTGCCCTATAAAGGGTTAAGCACAGTCATGCTGAGGCAAAGGATGAGACCTAGTGCATGACGCAAAAAACTTAGACTTTGTCTCTGTTAATCATAATATTCATTCAAAAAAAACAAAACAGATGACCCCTCCCCCCACCTCATTCCAGCCCAAACACGGTTCTCTACCCTTCAGTATCTTTCATATCTGTAAAAAACAACGCGCTGCCATGTGACTGTGTCTGCAGTGATGGGAAATGTATGGGCTGATAAAATGCCATGTTTCTTGCATCACAAAACCGCAGTGTGCAAAAACAGACCTGCGGCGTTTTCGATTGCTGAAGAAAAAAAACACACCCAACCAACCAAAAAACCCCCGAACGTACAGCTGAAAAAAAAAAAACCCAGGAAATGAAATGGAAAGACTTACTTCTCTTGAATGCTTTTTGCTATACTCTCCACAAATTCACTGTCTGTCTGTGAAGAGGGAAAAAGAAACACACCAGGAATTGGACGGGAGAAATGAAAGAGAAAAAAAAAACATGGAAATGAAGAAAAATTTAGAGCCAACCCACAATTTGACACATATAGTACATATATACGGTTTAGCATGCGCAAATGGTTGGGATTGAACACTGTACACCTATACACACTTTACACACGCCACACTCTCGATGCAAAAGCTGTTGTGAAACTTGTTCTAAGGGGGGAAAAACCCCAAAAGCAAAAAATATCAACAGCCTTTTGTTTTTTGTTTTTTTTCTTTGTTTTTGCTTCAAAAATTGTGAAGTGATTGAAACCGAATGAACTTCTGGTTTTTTTTTTATGACATATATGTTACTGCAGATGACAAAAGGTGTGTTCAGAAGCAATGCAACTTATTTAAGCTTTGCAAGTTTTGCAGGTTACACAAGTTGGCAAAACAAACTACTGCTTCGAGAAAAATGACTGTTGGTGAGCTTTGATGACTTTTTTAAAAAAAAATTTTACAATAAAACTCCGGTATCTGAACTCGTCGTTTTTTGGTTTTCATCGCGAAATGACTGGAAAATTTCGTATCGGAGGTCGTCGGAAAATCCGGAACTCGTCTCGAAAAACCACGCGATTTCCCTTCGTAAACAAACATTTACGCTCAGTTGGCGTCGGTCTTACGCGCCGTTCACACGTCGTGCAGCCGTGTTCTGGGTGTTGTGATGGCATTTTCTACTTTTTTTGGGGCTTTTTTGAAGCTTTTTTGCAAATAAATGGGTCCAAAGAAAGCCAGTGCAGAGAAGGCAAAAAGGAAATCAGTAAGAACCACAACTGAACTTAAAAAGGAGGTTACTGAAAAGTTTGAAAGCAGCAACAGAAGTGGGACTGATTTAGCCGCTCAGTATAATCTGCCCAGATTAAAAAATTAAAACTTTTTAAAGCATAAAGGTTAGTAGGGGACGAGAACGGATTCATCTTTTTTCAGGTATTTCTTATGGGAAAAAATGATCCGGTACTCGTCAGTTTCAAATCTCGTCGCTCCTTCTAGAACAAATTTCTGACGAGAACTGGGGCATCGCTGTACAGAGATGTTTTCAGATATTTTTTTATATCCGATCATAGCGTGCGGCATCTTTTCAGCAGGCTTGTTTCCATTAAACTGCTTAATGAGCAATTTGAAATTGCAAACTTAAAAAAAAAAAACAGGTTCGAAAAAAAGTCTCAAATATCACAAACAAAAAGGTCTGAGGTTTTTTTTTTCAGACGATTCGATTCGATAAAGCGGTATTCCTCAAAACTGAAATTCACACGTTCGACACGTTTGAGCCACATGGCATGACAAAGACCAAATGGAAATGACACATTTCTAAAAAAAGAGCGTTCTGAAGAAACTGTCGCTAGAGGAGAAAAACCAGTTTTAATCGCATAACGTCAGTCAGTGGAAACACAAGGCATTTGCCATTCGAAACATGCCATCAAAATGTTTCAAAATAATGCTCCTATTTTCCGAAAAACGTTAGTTTATATGATACAGTGTCAGTCATACACACAGTCCAAAATCAAATTTGACAATTTAGAAATATACAAGATACTATATATATATATATATCTACCTATGTATGGTTCTCACGGCAGAACAATGCCTAATTTTGCTGACTCACGAGCTGAACTTTCCTCCAGATTTCCACCCTGTTAGTCTTGTAACACCGTGCAACATACATTACAGTACATACAACTCACAGCACTCCTTTATTTGGAAGAATATGCAAGGGAGAATCAAAAAGTAAAGGCAAATTTAAAATTACACGATAACCCGGAGAGCAAAAGACAAAGCGTGGAGTGGAGACATCCGTCTTCTCCAGCGAAGAAGAAATTCAAAAGTCAGTCCTCCACCAAGAAAATCATCTTAACGTTCTTTTGGGACATGAAGGTTCCTATTCTGGGGCATTTCCAAGCGCATGGACAAACACTGAACAGTGGAAATTCCTGTACATTGCTGTGAAATGAACTTCAACCTGCAATTCGCAGCAAAAGAAGAGGAACGCTGTCCAAAACAGTCTCACTGCACCAGGACAATGCACGTCCTCATACAGCAGCAGGGACAGTAAAGACAGCGCAACGGCTCGGGGTCCGACGTCTCCCATGTCCTCCTCACAGCCTGGATCTGGTGCTGAGCCGTTATCACATCTTCAGTCCCCTGAAGGAGGCGCTGCGCGGTCGCAGATTCACCTCTGATGATGAAGTAAAGGAAGCGGGGCTCAGCTGACTTCGGGAGCAGAAGAAAAACTTCTTGTCTGCAGGAATCCAGGAGCTCAATGAACGATACGACAAATGCGTCGTCTCGCATGGGGACTGTGTGGAAAAGTGATACGTTCAATTTCTCACAGTTACTTCTGTTTAAACCGGTTAAATGTATTTTGCCTTTACTTTTTGATTCCCCCTCATATGAAACAATACGTTTTACAATAGTGCTGGCTGAAAGGTTGATCTAGTGATTTAATGCTTTTCGATAATAAATTAAACAGTAACTTTTATGGTGGATGTTGGACACAAATGCCTTGACAAAAAAAGGAACTGTTAATACGGATAAGGTTCCTGTGACGAGACGCTCTTTTTGTGTTTAGGAAGGGAAAAACGCTCCAGGGTGAGGGCTTTACAACAATCAGCGATGAAGCTGGAACTTTTGGTTTTCAGACAGAAGAGAAGAGAGCTTTGTGCTTTCTTGTTTCTTGGTAACATGATACATTGTGTGTTGTATTTCTTATACAACTTGTTTTGAGGACTTTCCACTTCCCACATCAGATATAACTACTGTATACGCCGTCTAAATGGACAAAGTGTCATTCTATAATTGGTAAAAAATCTTCAGTGTTGGGAAATTGATGTGATATAGTGTAAGGGGACTGAAACGTTTCAGGATGCGGCGTTATTGTAAATGAATCAACTTTAAGCTTTAAGGAAAGAATAGGAATAAGGTGGAGTCATCGCCGAGTATTGCCCTACAGGGCGTGTTTGATTAATGGAATTAATTGCGTACAGGATGTCCGAATGATTTCAGGAACCTGTCGTGAACATGTTGAGCAAAATGCGCGAAAATAGGACACAGTGGGGGAGAAAATGCACACGGTGTTAGGGTGTGTTGGAAGAATAAATACAAGATCATATACAGGTAGTTCTCATGTTACGATGGAGGTGCATTCCGCAAAAACCCATCGTAAGTCGAAAATATTTTATGTCGCATGTTGTAGGCCACTGCTTAGCCTAGCTTAGGTAGCTTACTCTAGCTTAGCCTAGCTTAGGTATTATAGCCTAACTTAGCCTAGCTTAGGTATTTTAGCCTAGCTTAGCCTAGTTTAGGTATTTTAGCCTAGCTTAGTCTAGCTTAGGTATTTTAGCCTAGCTTAGGTATTTTAGCCTAGCTTAGCCTAGCTTAGGTAGCTTACCCTAGTTTAGCTATTTTAGCCCAGCTTATCCTAGCTTAGGTATTTTAGCCTAGCTTAGCCTAGCTTAGGTATTTTAGCCTAGCTTAGGTAGCTTACCCTAGCTTAGCCTAGTTTAGGTATTTTACCCTAGCTTAGCCTAGCTTAGGTATTTTAGCCTAGCTTAGCCTACCCTACCCAGGAGTCTTTTCTTGTAGGAGACATGCTGGGGAGTTTAGAAGACATGCTTTTGAGTTAAAATTAACTCTTGAAGCACACAAAAAAACACGCAGTAATGCACAGTACAGTACAACAATACACAAGGTAACTCCGTGAGTTGCGGGAGAGAGTGAGGCATCACGCAAGGCAAGTGACGCGCATATCTGGGCATCGTCTGCATACTTCCGGGTGTCGTCCGAACGTATCACGTCATACGCTGTTACGCTGGCCTCCCAGCGATGCCTGCCCGTGAATCTTAAATATTTTCTACATATTTTACAATTCTTCACGGATCGCAAACGTCATCGTTACTTCGAAAAATCGTAAGTCGGGCCATCGTAACTCGGGGAGGACCTGTATATGTAGTTTTACTCTGATTGTATATCAGGGAAAGGCATTAAAACCTTTTTTTCTGTCTTTCAGATGGTACAAATCTGCATGTTATGCCACAAAGAGTGAAATAAACCCAAGCGAACACCAAGCGTCAAATACCTCTGCGACAAAGATGATGATGACGAGGTCCTTCCTCTGTTCAGGAGTGAGGTCGAAAAGGAGAGAGCTCACCGTGCTCACAAGATAACTCTGTTTCTGTCTGCGCACCGTGGGGATCCCTAAGACTAGGGACACTTCAGAATAAATAAAACACACACACTCACGCACTCACTCACTCACGCTCGCACTCACTCTCTCTCTCACACACACACACACACACACACACACACACACACACACACACACACACACAGAGAGAAGATAAAGAAACATTAGATCCTGTTCTCCACAGCTTGACAGCTCGTATTAACTCACCGGATCTACAAACCATTGGAAAAGTACCAACATGGGTTCAAACGGCACTTCTGGTGGACTTTTTTTTTTTTTTTTTTACCTAAAATTTGAGTATGGATTAAGGTGTTAATGAGATTACGAACCAAGCGAGGAGAAGCACACTAGGGGATGAAGTCAGTTTAATGTGGTCTGCAGTCAAATACGTGTGGTTGAATCCTGGAGCACTCAGTTTTACACCATAGTGACTGTTGGTTTTTGTGAGCGTGACATGGAATAACACATTTTATTCCCCCTCTCTAATTTTAAATGAACATGTATACTTCAAACCTGGCATTCAATTCATATTTTTACCTAACGTTTTTCTTAGTAAATGGTACAAAAGTGTGAGCAGGGACTTCCAGGGTGTGCTATAAGTCAATATTTGCATGCGACTAATTACCTAAAACCACCCTACACAAACTTTACATTTTTGCGTATTTGCTTTGACATGGCTTACGAAGATACTGGAGTTAGGACCTTTGTCTAAGAACAAACAAGGTTTTCCTTAAGGAACTGCCCTTAAATATTTAAACAGCAACACCGCATATGTTTATCACTAAACCCTCCTGTACACCGAGCTGCCAACTGATAACTCCCTAAAGTCTGGGGGGAAAAAAAATACGTTGCTGATGGTGTAAAGTGTGCAGGCGATAATAAGGACATGCTTCAAATATTATCCTTATATTCTTTATATCAGGATAGAAAACATGCTGAATAATGCTGAAGGAGGTCAAGAGAGCGAAAAAAAGCTCACGTTGTTTGGGGGGAATGGGTGCCATTACTTATGGACCAGGGAAGAAACTCCACACCAAGTATAAGTATAGCCTGAGTTTATCACTGTGATATGAATTTGTTTACTTTTCCCCCAACGTTAATTTTTCCACATCCATGTCTTATGTTATTGTCAGTTATGTACATAATTTGACTCGTGAGATGTTGTCATGGCAACAAAGGCAGCGTTTTTTTTTTTTCTTTTGTAACCAAGCTAGTGACGAAACCGATTCTTGTCTCAGAACCATCATGGTGTCAGAGTCGGCTCACAGCAGACTGTGGGGTAGCAAGAGAGGGCCTGCGATGTTGGGTCATACACTGCAGATCCTCTAACGATAGAGCTGTGATTAAAAAAAATACGAATGTTTTGCTTACGCCACCAACTGGCTTAGCGTAAACTTTGTTCAAATTAGCTTTGAGGTAAGAAGGGTATTTTATTATTCATTGGCTTGTTTTGGTTTACGTTTCACCATCACTGCTACCTTATTTGTAGCTCTTTGTTCCCTGTGCTTCATGCCACCTTATGCCATGCTCCTGGTCGGAGTGTACAGACAACCATCGTCACTTTCGAAGATTTTAATCGAAATCAAATTTAATTTAAAGGACCTCAGTTCAGAAACTGACCTCCGTTGCGCTCCTGTCCCAGGAGGACTCTCGGCTGCAGGCTATCCTGGTTCTCTCTGAGGTGGGGCAGGTACAGGAGAGCGTAGGGTTTGGAAGATAAAAACTGTCTAGCTAGACGGGAAAGAGACAGAGGGTGAGTGAGTGATTGAGTGAGTGAGTGAGTGTGTGAGTTAATGAATTAGTGAGTGAATGAGTGAGCAAAAGAGTGAGTGACTGAGTTAGTGAGTGTATTAGGGAGTGAGTGAGTGACTGAGTTAGTGAATTAGTGAGTGAGTGAGTGAGTGAATGAATGAGTGAGTTAATGAATTAGTGAGCTAGTGAGTGTGAGTGAGTGAGTGCATGAATGAGTGTGCGTGTGTGATTGAGTGAGTGACTGTTAGTGAATTAGTGAGTGAGTGACTGAGTTAGTGAATTAGTGAGTGAGTGAGTGAGTGCCAGAGTTAGTGAATTAGTGAGTGAGTGAGTGAATGAGTGAGTTAGTGAATTAATGAGTGAGTGTGAGTGAGTGAGCGAGTGAGTGAGTGAGTGTTTGAATGAGTTTGAGTGAGTGAGTCAGTGTGTGAGTGAATTAGTGAGTGTGAGTGAGTGAATGAGTGATTGAGTTAGAGAAGTAGTGAATGAATGAGTGAGTGAATGAGTGTGAGTGCGTGAATGAGTGTGTGTGTGTGAGTGTGTGATTGACTGTGTTAGTGAATTAGTGAGTGAGCGAGTGAATGAGTTAGTGAATTAGTGAGTGTGAATGAATGAATGAGTGAGTGACTGAGTTAGTGAATTAGTGAGTAAGTAAGTGTGAGTGAGTGAGTGTATGAATGAGTGTGTTAGTGAGTGAGTGAGTGTGAGTGAGTGCGTGAATGAGTGTGTGTAAGTGAGTAAATTAGTGAGTGAGTGACAGAGTTAATGAATTAGTGAGTGAGTGACAGAGTTAATGAATTAGTGAGTGAGTGGGTGACTGAGTTAGTGAATTAGGGAGTGAATTAGTGAGTGAGTGAGTGAATGAGTTAGTGAATTAGGGAGTGAATTAGTGAGTGAGTGACGACTGAGTTAGTGAATGTGTGAGTGCGTGAATGAGTGTGTGTATGTGAGTGAGTGAGTGACTGAGTTAGTGAATGTGTGAGTGAGTGAGTGAGTGCGTGAATGAGTGTGTGTATGTGACTGAGTGAGTGACTGAGTTAGTGAATGTGTGAGTGAGTGAGTGAGTGAGTGAGTGCGTGAATGAGTGTGTGTATGTGAGTGAGTGAGTGAGTGAGTTAGTGAGTGAGTGAGTGAGTGAGTGAGTGAGTGTATGAGGGTGAACAGGACATCCTAGGGAAAGCCCTTACACGCTCTTACTTACCCGAGGAGTTACTCAGTGAGTTAGCCAAGGCGTTCCTCGTGGAGTTGGTGATCGTCAGATTAGCAGCAGTGTTGTTCAGGTCCTTTAGCTTCTCCAACATTTGCAACAGTTTGTATGATAATTCCTCTCCACGCTGCTCAGCTCGTAACAGCCTCCAGTAAACCTTGTGCAATTGATCAGGAGTGTTATCTAGATCATAAAACCAGAATCCAGTTAGTTCTGCCATGTCCAAAAGCCTAACGAGGTGACACATATAACAACAGCTCATCGTCTTGTAGGACAGAGTCGAAGTGTGAAGATTCTGTGGACGGTTTGAAAAGTATGCCTTACATCCTGAAATAACAGAAAAGCACAGAACTGCAACATTTTCTATAGAAAGAACAACATTAACCTTATTTTCTAAGACAACCTAAGGATGTAGGACACAGAACTCACACACGGAGAGAGAGTTTGTGTTCCAGTCACTTTGAGATGAATTTACATATAATACAGATGATGTGCATGGGAGTATCAATGGCAGGTAACTACCATTAGCCTTGAATTAATAATAATAATAATAATAATAATAATAATAATTATTATTATTAATTAATTAATTAATTAATTAATCAATCAATCAATCAATCAATAAATTAATTAATTAATATAATAATAAAACACTACACCAAATGAATAGCTTAAATTTTCTATACTTAATGCTTGTTATACATAAAATGTCATTTCAGACCAGGTTTCAGGATGCACTGACACCCCAAGTTGTGTTTTATGTGTGTGTGTGTGTGTGTGTGTGTGTGTGTGTGTGTGCGTGTGTGCGTGCGTGGGGTTTATTTCAACACACATATTTGCGCGTTCAACACACTTCCTCGAAGAAACCTGAAACCAACCACAGGTTTAACTTGAAGACCTGCTCGTGCTGAGTCACAGGGGTGTCTCACAGTGCAAACAATTTGTTTAGACAAATTCAACACAAATTTATTTCCAGGGCTGATTTTCACCTGGTCTTTAGGTCGGGTTGGTAAAAAGCTTTAAAAATAACGCTGACACAAACTGTTCTTTAAAATGAATGGTTTATAATTCTAAGCAAACCTATTTGTAGAATGTAAATATTACACACAACAATTCAAATGTTACTCTCGTACTCTCTTCCTTTTAAAAAATAATAAAAGAAAGAGACAAAAAAACCCCAAACATATTCCATATAAAACCTCTTACTCCAGACGTTCACAAAATGACAAAGATAAAGGGTGCCATTTCTTTTGAAACCAGTATTAATGCACTAATTAAGAAAACTTTTCTGTTTGTGTGTGTGTGTGTGTGTGTGTGTGTGTGTGTGTTCAAAGAAATATTGTAATGAAAGACAACCAGAGTCAAAATATCAATAATCACAGATGAAACAGGTCCTATTTCCTTATAAATGTCTGCTTTACACTCTCAGCAGTAAAACGATCCCTTCACGCCGGCTTGACGTCTCATCATAAATTGCTCAATATGCCATGCGAATGAGCCAGGTGAACCACACGGACCTGGATCATATAAAACCAGGAAAGTCTTTTTTTAGCTCATGATGACGGGGCAGGAACGAAGCAGGCGCTGATATCTGTTTTTTTTTTTTTTTATTAGAAGCTATAAAACTTTTTACAGAGTCCATCCTGCGTAAGGGTGGAAGGGCATACTGGGTCATTCTGACTGAATTCAAATGGTTAGCCTGAAGACACCAAGACGTACATAAGTGCAATTTCTGCTCAATTACTGCTCATCCTGCCTCACAAGGCAGAGTAACACATGTGGACAAAAGCACCATCCGCCCTCTTCTGCATACATGAGCTCACAGATGCACACGACTGAGTAATGTTGCTGTGATTGACAGGTGAGGCAGACACACCCTCCCACACCACTCAGGGAACACGGCCCTTCCTTGGCTCTCAGCCACGGCTGACTGTGGCATGGTCGGAATTCGCCGTGAAATCCGGCAAATCATTTTGGTGAAGTTTTGGTGAAATCTGGCAAATCATTCTGGTGAAATTTTGGTGACATTTGACGAATCATTTCGGCAACATTTTGGTGAATCGTTTTATTGAAATTTTGGTGAATCATTTTGGTGAAATTTGGTGAATTATTTTGGTGAAATTTGGCGAATCGTTTCGGTGAAATTTTGGTGAAATTTGGTGAAATATTTTGGTGAAATATATTTACGGTTTCATAAAGCCAAAGTGTCTAAAAGTACTTTTCTTTTTGTGGCGGTTTGCCAGAATCCAGGCACGTTGACAGATTTCCCTAGATTTAATCTTCCTTAACTTAACCTAGCAGTTACCAATTCTGATCACTAACGCGCAAACACGGCGCAGAACATGTAATCGGTTACAATCTGGTGCCAGACCCAGATAATGTAAATGTAATTCCGTTTTGTTTTTATTTATTGGGTTTTTAGTAAATAGAAGATTGCATCCGTTCACTACTTAGCAAAAAGTAGAAGAAGGAACAAAATCAGTACTACTTCCATGAAATAGAAATAAGAAAATCTAATAATAAATTTAGAAAATAAGGGATTTTTTTTTTTTTTTTAGAAATGTATGAAATTTACAAGGGAAAAAATGAAAAAAGAAAAAAAACAACAACCAAAAAAAACCCAATTAAACACACAAATAACAATATAAATGTAATTTCAAAGGTGCAAAGTGTTTTGGTAAAAAAAAAAAAAACGTCCAAAAGGTACACCCACATGGAACATCCCCAGTAACGAGCATTTGCTTTACTTTAAGTTCAGTTTCGTGTGATTTATTGGACAGCGTAGAGAATAAATACAAAATGAGCCCAGGAAAGTTCTTAAATAGAGTCAGATCAGTCAGCTATCACCCCAAAGTTTGGACAGTCGGGTTTGAACACATATTTTTGATCATCTTAATTTGAAATCACCAAGATGCATGCAAAAATACTGACTTTAACCCTGGAACACCCAGACCACCTATAAGGGTGAACTAAAGGTTAGGATCAAATAAGACCTCAGGCGAGCTAAAGGGCTAAGGTCTATGTTGAAACCAATTTTCCATAACAGCAGCTCAGCCAATAGATCACAGCATCCTACCGAAACACTCTGCCAACATTAACAACAATTTACACAGGGCGCTGTATGACAGCCAATTAAACAGAAAAAACCTGTGTCATTTTTACTTATCGTTTTCTTTTGACTACATATTTATTCAGCGTTTCTGAAAGGAGTCTGCCGTGTCAGTACTTTACAATAATCGAAACATTGGAAACATGACAAGCTGTGATTTCTGTCTTATCAATCTCTGGACAAATAGTAAGAGAGGCCAGGGAGGGAAACGCTATTTTTAAATACAACCCCATACGTGTTAACAGGAACTAATGAGTTCAGTGGATGTTTCATAACATTAACTGTAAATGGGTAAAATGTCTGACGTGTCAAAAAAACAAAAAAACAAAAAAACAGTTACTGTGGTGACATTCCTGTAAGAAGAATAAAAAACACCCTGGGATTTACGGTTATGGGTCAAATTCACCTCTGCTGCTCTGTTAAAACCCTGTTGCTGATTATTTTCCTTTAATAGCATCCCGGGTCAGGTTTGAGTCCTTACCTGAGACGTAGTTTATACTTAAAAGGACTAATATTTAAGAGAACCTGCGAAGTGATGGGGCGTATTCAGGAGCATCCTGGGTAAAAACCCAGACATGATGAAATTAGTTGAGAAGATGGCAAAAATGTACCTAGCTTCATCAGGGATACTGTTAAGAACGCTGAAGAAAATATGGAATCGTTTTGTTTTATAGCTTTTCTTGGGCACGGGTGTGTGTGTGTGTGTGTGTGGGGGGGGTGTTTTTATCATGTTTATGTCTTCATGATTATTCAAAAATAATAGCATGAAGGAAAGGAGACATTTTCTAAGCAGGTGTGTCCAAACATTTGACTGGTGACAAAAACAGGAAGAGGTGTGCAGCACCGAAACCTGGGAACTTTCTAGAAAGCTCAAATCCATCGGCTTTCAGAACACCAAAAAAAGCCCACATGCGATTCAATACAAATTCTTCACTTCGTCCGAGTTGAAAATTGTGTGCGAATAATAAATATTTCCAACAAGCTACCCTGGATCGTCCTACTTCTAATTTAGGTCATGATAAAGCGGTGCGTTTTTGTTGTTTTGTTTTGTTTTAAATGAAATATCCAGCTCTTATTATGCGTGCTGGATCACCATACAAAGATCTAAGGTTTGCTGGTGGGCGGGGTGTTTTGCCTACGAGTGGAGCAAGTGATTGACGTGTCAGTGTTGCAAAACGAGACTCTTGTAATCCAGAAATTGCCACATAATCAAGGAGTTTTAGTTCTCCCTCTAACAAGCCTCGCACTGCAGTTCCCATGCCGCAAGTGTAAAAGCTCCTAAATCTTCTAAAACGATCCCCTACAATTTTGTTGTTCAAAAACAAGCATCGCCAATCTAAAGTCTAAGAGAAACGCTCCGCGACGCGCATTTCTGTCCCTTCGCACTGTCAAATATACAAAGCCCAAGTGCTCAGTTTATATCTCTGCATATGCTTCATATTAGAGGATATTTCCACTATATGCACCGTGACCCAATATTTGTGCTGCTGTTTACAAACAATGATAGCAGACACTTACACTTACAGATGCATTTAAAAATTAAAAATAAAAAATCCGCACAGCAGGGTGTAGTAAGCGGTTGTACTGTTGGACATCTTGGGCACCACATAAGGTCCTGGACTACTGGATATCATGTCTAGTGCACTACATAGGAGAAAATTATTACCCATGTAGGGCACTAGACAGTGTATTAAACTATACAGTGTACTGTATAGTGCACTGAGATGTCGAACATGCTGGAATATTGGACATACCGTCTTACGTTCTTTTTATTAGGAACACGTACATTCATGTAATTATCCAATCAGCCACCTGAAAATCAGGTGACAGCATGAAATGCTGGGGAATTCCCTGCTGGGAATTTTTAAGCACAGCAGTCTTTGGAGATTACACAGAACGATCCAGTTTTGCGGGCCGAAACGTTGCCATCTCGATGAGAGATGGCAGGGTAGAATGGGCAGACTGGTTTGAGCTGACAGGAACGTTAGGGTAAGTCAAATAATTGTTCTTGTAACAAGCATGATGAGCAGAAAAGTATCTCAGAACGTACAACATGACCTTCGACAGCCCTTCAACTCATGTCACCTTCAACTCATGTCACCTTCAACTCATGTCACCTTCAACGCATGTCACCTTCAACGCATGTCACCTTCAACGCAGGTCAGCCAAGAACACAAATCACAGACTCACCCGATTTGGACAGTTCAAGTTCGAAAAAAAACAAAAAAACAAAAACCAAACCCTACAACCCAAAAACCATCACCTGGTCAATGTGGTCAAATCAGATCCCCAATATTATACACTATTTAGTGTGCTGAAGGTGTTAGACCACTGGACTGTTAGACAATTAGTGCACTGAGTAGGGTACTAGACAATTAGACATACTATAGTGCCGTAATAGTTGTAGGGACCTATTGGAATGGGACTATTTTTATATTATGGTATATATTGCACTTGGGTGTTGAATAGGCTGGACTATTAGACAGATATACAACATTAGGAATTGGACTAATACACATTAAGTATAGTGCCCTATATAAGGATTTGGAGGATACCAGTGGTCACCAACTCTGTTCCCTGGAGATCTACCTTCTGTCAGACTTTATTTACTTTAATCTGTCATCATGCCCACCTGACCATCCAATAAGTGCCTTTACACGTTCATCAACTAAAAAAAGAGGTGCGCCAAATTTTAGCTGCAGATGAAACCTGCAGGAAGGAACATGGTTGGTGACCCGTGGTCGAAACTATATAAGACACTACCTATGCTGAAGTGTTGTATTATTGGATGTATAGTACACTACGC
>JAQMCW010144099.1:0-13696 GCA_030068335.1 Chrysichthys cranchii | reverse complement strand
ATGACCAAATCGTGGCTCGTATCTCAAAAAACTCGTATGTCAAGTCGCTCGTATCTCAAGGTACCACTGTATTTGACTCGTCTTGATTTCTTCTTAATCAGTTCAATATGAAGTGTTGATATATGTTGCTGTATGGCATTCGTATGCTTTCCTTCTTCAGTGTGTGTCCCTTCTTAGCATTGTATATCATCTTTCATAATAAAATCTACATAATCAAATTTTCAAACTGTCTGGTTTGATTATCGTGAACATATGTATTTTTAGACATAATATAACATATTATTCTTTGTTCTATGTTCTCTTTTGTTTCTTATTTCTTTTCAAATAGTGAGAATGGCACAGTGAATTAATTCTCTCTCTATCACACACACACACACACACACACACACACACACACACACACACACACACAGCACTGGAAAGGAGAATCACAAATATACTTCTCTGCCATTGTATGTGCATATGTACCTATGCACTTTGTGGTCTCTCAATAGTGCTGCTGATGAAACATAATAATATGCTCCAGAGTGGATACACTGGCTTGCAGCAAGCCTGTGCCAGGAGATTATTATTATTATAATTATATCAGCACTTACTGTATAGTAAATGATGTCCAGGAAATCCACTGCCCAGCAAATGCATTAGGAAGTGTTAAAAAAACGAAAGAACTACTTTAATGACTTTGATTTACAGTCTATATTATTTCTGGAAGTCAACTCCCAGGTCAGCCTGGAATATAAGGTAGTAGAACAGTTAATTAATTATGTAAGTGCGGTTCTCTGGAAGAGTGGAAGTGGAAGAGTGCCATGACATATGGGTCACTAAGATTAAAAACAATGCTAGAGGACATGCATGATGTAGAGGGAGCCTTTTTATAGCCTACACACAGGAGTATGGAGATTACCGGTAGGTGTTGAATAGACAAGACGATTACTGTAATACATTCGCTAGTTGCCACTGTACACTTTTCTACAGTTTTTTCTAAAATGGACTGGCAGGTGAGGTACAAAGCTAACAAGGAGCACAAGTGGCGAGTGATCAGTCAAATCCACTCTGGTCCTCCATGAGGAGCCCATATCTTAGGTGGAGCTGAACATACATTACCAAGGAAAAATAGAGAAACGTGGGAGCCAGGGAGATGAATTCAAGGCATTTTGCTAGTTGATATTCCAGGACATCCCAAATAGTGTTGAGGCCATGGCTCTGTGCAAGCCCCTCAAGTTTGTCCATTCCAACCTTGGAAAATTGAGTATTCATGGACCTTGTTTTGTGCACATGGGCACTGTCGTGCTAGACACAGATTTGGACCTCTTGGTTCCAGTGAAGGGAAATTCTAATGCTACAGCATCTAAAGTCATTCAATACAGTTGCGTGTTTCCAATTTTGTGGCAAAAGTTTGGGGAAGAACTACATATTGGTGTAATGGTCAGCTGTTCACATACTTTTGTACAAACAGTAGGTGTGCATTTTAGTGCATTCTGGGATTTTGGCTCACCAGGACCCTTGAGATTTGGGGTATATAGCATTTTGTGTTACTGCAGAGCATTAACCCATTAACTGCCAATTTTTTTCTGAAAATTTTCATGTATATCTATTAATTTACATCCAAATAGTAACAAAAACATCTACTTTCAAGAAATATGCCTGTTCATTTTTCTGAAATTTCAATTTTTAGTCAAAGTCCCAAATGGGGTTCATGGCACATGCCATCTATTTTTTATGCCATTCAATACATGATCCCCAACTGGGGACCACAGAAGCTAATGGGTTAAGTGGCATATCAGCAGCCATGTTATTTTAATGTTTATTGCCTTTGTTATGTTACGTTATGCTATGTTATGCTATATTAAGGGTTAAATTTAACATAAGAATGTGTTTGTTTATCTTCATGTTATGTGA
This sequence comes from Chrysichthys cranchii, assembly GCA_030068335.1. NCBI lineage: Eukaryota > Metazoa > Chordata > Actinopteri > Siluriformes > Claroteidae > Chrysichthys > Chrysichthys cranchii. The sequence continues at coordinate 11,797 of JAQMCW010144099.1, read as the reverse complement.
TATACTGGAACTTTAATTTCAATTTTGCATTCACAATTTTGATGAAGCCTGGTGGGATTTGTTATCTCCAGCACTTTTCTCCCTTACTGTGTCAATCCAAACTGTATTTGTTAACTATAAGTGAACAACAACAGCAACAACAACAAAAATCCAAACTGAAAAAATGAGCAAGTCTTATGTTTTAACAATGCTTCCTGGTCCATTGTAGACTTATTGTCATTATTAACATATTCTATAGTCTATGCACTACTTGGGGTCTTTGCAGCACTTGAATAACAAATTTTTGTTCCAGTGTTTCCAGTGACGCTAATGTGAAATTATCCTATAATTAAACATTTCTATACCTCTTCCTGGACACCTTAATAAGTCTTTTGTTTGTCCCCCAAATAAAATAACTATTTGATCTAAATTCCCACTTTAATTACAAACAGGTAATTCTCATCAATAGCCATGCAAAATCTAAAAATGTACAAAATGGGCTACGTTTGGTGACTCATGGGAAAAGGTGCTGATTTTGTGAATTCTTTCCTCCTATTAGTGTGGATATAAGAATAAATACAAATTAAATTATGAACTCACCAAGCGGTCATTGCCAGTATATTTAAAAAACAACAACAAAAACACCCCCAAATGAAACAACCCCATACTGTTAGTAGAACACTTATGTCACATGATTGAGTTAGAGACTGCTGTGTCCCAACTCGTGAATAATGTAGATGTTCCTACAAGTGCTTATGGAAGATGCTCAAGCCTAATTGAGATTTCTAGAAGCCTATTATATTTCTGCATCCTAACTTAGTCTGAGCATTTTCACATAATGCTTTCAGGCACTGATAAGAGGCAAAAGTGTGCAAAATTAAGGACAAAATCTGAGACGTTGCTTTTAATTAATGTTCAGTAGCCTCTCAACACTTCCTTTGTGATCTGGAAGATGAACTTTTTGAAAAAGACATTTGAAAGCTGCTCTGTATTGTGCTTTCCCCTCTGTGCAATTCTTAGATTACAGTTCTCTCGTCTAAAGCCCTTAACAATGTGATAATAGGTATTTTAGAAACAGGCATGTTGAAAATGTCAAATTATTATTTATTTATTTTAAGTTTCTAGTTTCCTTTTCAAAGGTAGGAGATAATAAGGGGAAATAGTTTCCCATCAAGAATTAAAACCCAAAGTAAGACTGTGCTGAGCAGGAATAAGATAAAATGTGCAATGTTTATTATGCTTTGTGATTTGTTTTGAGTGGTTTTTCTAAAAAAAAAAAAAAAAAATAGAGGCTGTAAACTTTGGTCAAAGGCACCCTGCTTTTCCCTGCTTTTTATGTAATCTGATTTTTATGGATTAACAATAGCAAAGTATATTTTTTGTAAATTAACAATATTAGTTAATGCTGTCATTGATTAAATGTCCAGGAAATTGAACTTGATTGTAATCTTTTTTTTTCAGGCTAATGTTGGCTTGCTAAAAGTGGTTAGAAATGCAACTCAGCTAAAAAAAAAAGTACATGAAGATGATGGATTTCTGGATTTTATTTTCCATAGTCAATATAAAATATAGCCCTGTGGTGTACCTTCAGAATTGCTGGAATTAGCATATACCGGTATGTGTGGTTTTTTTTTTTTTCAACTAAATAATTACAGTGAGAGACTACATGGTTAGTTACATAGCGTCTTATAACAGAAAAGATTCAGGTTTAAAATAATTATTAAATCATAAGTGACTAGCATGCAGTAAAACTGGTAATGTTTAATGCAAAATCCCTTTTAATTCCATTTACAAGTTTATTTTATGGGGGCAGCACAGTGGTGTAGTGGTTAGCAATGTCACCTCACAGCAAGAAGGTCCTGGGTTCGAACAGGGTGCCTTTCTGTGTGGAGTTTGCATGTTCTCCCCGTGTCTGTGTGGGTTTCCTCCGGGCACTCCGGTTTCCTCCTACAGTTGAAAGAAATGCACAGAGGGGATTTTGCTAATTGGCTTCACTAAATTGCCCGTAGGTGTGAATGTGAGGAGACTGGCGATCTGCCCAAGGTGTACCCCACCTCTTGCCTGAACAAGATTAAGCCGCAGAAGATGAGTTTATTTTTGTCATATTTCTACTTGTAGTATAATGTTCTGATAGCCTCACTACGTTTTTTAAAATGTATTTATATTTACATTTTGTAGCATGCCCTATAGCTGGCAAGTGACATATTTTAACTTTGCAGGTGGCAGTTTTACAGTCTCTTCTTCTGTAAAGGTTTTTTAATTTAATTAAAGTTTGTCTGTATGTATTAGAATAATTCACAGGAATTAATAGTCATGTGGTTGTTGTGCACAGTAATTAGCCAGGGATGTCACATATTGCCCAAGCTTTTAACCCTTTCAGACACTATTTCATACACAAAAAGTATACTCATGCATTATTTCTATTCTAATACCCATCTTACTTTATAATATAGTGCAGCGTTGTCTATAGTATATTTACAGCTGTGTTTCTTAATCCTGCTCATGGCAGCCCACAGCAATGCACAGTCTGCTCATCAACTAATTATCAATCCCTACATGAGCTGGATCAGGTGCGCTAAGGCAGTGAATATTTTAAAAGGTACAGTGCTGTGGGTCACCAGGAGCAAGATTAAAAAACCCTGATCTACATGACTGCCTGTTATGAGGAATATAGAAGATAACCTATATCACACGCTGCAAACAAAAACACTACATGCATAAGAATGAGTTATTATTGTGTAGTTATTGTAGTTTCCTGGTTTTGTTTTTTGAAAATGCCCAGCATATGTTACTCCTAAGCACCCATGTTCACCGGGCACTGACAGCTCTCAAAATCATATCAAAATATCATGGAAAAAAGAGCAAGTTGCAGGGTTTCCAAATCATACAAAGCTAAATAGTAGAGTGAAATTTGGTAACAAGAAGGATGAATGGATTGGAAGAAAACAAAACATAACAAAACACAAATCCTTGTTGGGGATAATTTAATGGTATTTTACAAAATATAACACCCCCCCCCCCCCCCCCCCCTCTCAGTAATAATTTACTTATAGAATTATTTATCAGATTACATCAATGAATGCTATCAAATTATTTATGAGCTTTAGAGTGATAAACTAGCCGCTCTGGGCTACTACCCACTGCTGCTGAATGCAAGTAAGATGCCAAGGAAAACACTTCCCAAACATATATTTTTATGCTAGAAAATGTTGGCCAGACAATTTCAACATACGTACTGTCTTTTCAACCTATGAAAACCTTCTTAAAACTATGCACATTTTTGTTACTATTATTTTATTCTAAATGTTATCGGGTTATATTATAATTGAGGTAAATAGTTGCCTATTTATTTCTTTGTTGGGTTTTATTTTCTATATATCTTAACATACACAGAAACTACTCAATATGCTAGAAATGATAGTGCACCTATTGTGTGAACAGGATCCTTGTACTGCAGCCATGACCAGCAGGAGTAGTGAAAGGATGGAACTAAAAATATTTTCTAACAGAAATAAATATATAATAATACTGGTTTGTTCTGTGTGAATGAACCCAGCATTGACTGTGCAAGCAGACTGACCCAAGCCTCAGTAGCGAGGAACATTGCAGGATCAGCCCTTCAGGCTATATTATCCCAAATCTCTACAATTAGTTCTCCAACCAGGAGAGAGGTACACCCCAGCATCAGCACCCTAGCATTAGGCCTCCAGGTAGCAGTGCAGTACTCCTCAGCATCAGTCCTCCAACCAATAATGATGTACACCCTAGGATCAGTCCTCCAACGAATAGTGATGTACACCCATAGATCAGTCCTTTAGCCAATAGAGAAGTAGCAAGCCATAGCCCATCATTATTCCTTAAGTACCAGGGAGAGTACTCAGGTACCTTACTGACCAGCTGACAAGTTCCTCACAAACATCTTTAGTATCTTTAACATCCTTCTGAGCCATCTGGACATGAAAGACACATACGTCAGAATGATGCTCATTCTGAGAACTTACATATAACTCAATTTAAAAAATCTAATTTTAGACCATGTTTCCATGAAGAGGATGTCTGCCTGTAAAAAAAACAACTGTCAGAATTCGAAAACAATTGGGCTTCAATAATTAAATTTATTAGTTGATGCTGGGGGGGGTGGCGGCGCAGGGACCCATGGTCTTGTCTGCGCCACCGTACTGGCACGGTGAGGGCTTGGGGCCTGGGCTCTGTCAGCTGGGGTAGTGGTTTCTGTTCCCAGGGGGTGGTTCTTGCTCACCGGGGATCCCTGGTGCCAGCCCTCAGGTGCTGGGGAAGGTTGGAGGTGGGGCACTGTTGGGGGCGGCCCCTGTCCCACTTGGGTGTGGGGCCGGGGGCCAATCCGCCTGGCTAGACTAGCTCTCTTCTCACTGGTGAGTCTGGGGATATCCCATCCCTGGCCACTGGACGGGGTCTTGTCATGAGCGGTGGGGTGGGTCTCCTCTGGTCCTCATCTTTGGGGTGGGTCCCCCTGAGGTTGGGCTACCCGTGTCACAGCCAGGCAGCTCGGTTGGGTCCCTCCGCTGCCTGCGCAGGTTCGGGGACTGGGATTTGTCGGGGCCAGTTGGGGATCTGGCCCCAGCATTGGTGGGAGAGTATTCATTGCATACCCTCATCACTCCCCTCCCCATTGCTCCCTTGTGCCTAACACCACATCCCACATAACACTGTTTTTTTTTTACCTGCATATTAGACACCACATGACACTAGAGATGGGGAGGGGGGTCGGGGTGAGTGGCACTCTGTCGTTTGCCAGTGGTGGGGTGCATGTGCCCTGACTGCTCCCCCCCCCAGTTTTAATGCACTCTAGTCATCCACACATTCCATATTACATTAAAGCCTTGGGGGTGCAGGGAAGTGGTGGGGGCCTCCACCATCTGTCAGCGGTCAGACCCTCACACCTTACGCAACCACAAATTTTAAAGCAGCTTAGACATACACACACAACACCTTCATACATATACACAAATTCATCTCACACAAACGGGGGTGTGATGGGGGGCTGAGTGTCCTCTCCCCATCTCCCTGTCTCTGGCCCAGTGCTGGCGGCACGGGGGGCCGACTGGGTGGTAACATCATGGGGAACTGGGGGGGGGCTTGGTCCGAGGTTCTAATGGGGCTCTCTGGGGCCTTCCTGGTGGGAAGGGATGTCTGGTCCTGGCTGGGTGGGGGGGCTGATGCTCTCTGGTCACCCAGGTATTGCTCCTGGGTGGGGTGGGGGTGGCCTCTGTAGGAGGCCTCTCCTCTGATCTTCCTGCAGTGCCTTGGGGGCCGGTTAACTGGGTTGCCGCAGGGAGCTCTGGTCCGCCCTGCCAGGGAGTCAGGCCTGGGAGGGGCCTTGGCCCTGCCCGGGTTGTAACAGCACCTTATGGGCCCCCTGGACCCTTCTGGGTGGGATGGGGGAGTCTGGTCTTGGCCAGATGGGGACCTCCATCGGTGGGCCCTTCTCTGACCCTCCTGTAATGCTCTGGGGGTTGGGTGGCTGGGTCGCCGTGGCAGGGGCCTTGGTTCTGCCCGAGGGTGGCAGCGCTCCACCAGGGGGCGGGGTTACAACCCTGGCCAGCGGGGCCCTTGGCTATGGACTTGACCTGTGCCAGTGGGGAGGTCGTGGGTGGGACTTCGGGTCTTGCTGTGTGCCCCCCCCCCCCCCCCTTGCAGAGCTCCTCGGTTCCTTGTTGCTTTCTCCCTGGGTCAGGGGGGTGGCTGTCCTGGGGGCACACGTCTATGGGTCCTTGCATTACAGGGGGTTGCTCGGGGCCTCGATTACCGGGTCCCTTTGCCTTTGCCGTGGGCTGAGATTGGGGAGCGCTGTACTCCCCCGACGGCATCAACCATAGCCACCACATCAACAACCACCACCACTTCCGGTGACAAACCAGCTCACATTAATACATTTTCACATTAGCAGGATCATATTAGACGACTAGGGAAACCTTCAAAGATTTGATCCACATTATTATTATTATTATTATTATTATTATTATTATTATTATTATTATTATTATTATAGTTACTAATGTTTTGTATATAGTCATTGATTTTGTTTAAATTCTCTATATGCTTGTCCCCCCCTTTCCTTGTGGTCTGTTTGTTTTGTATGCCTGCCTCTACCTGTCCATTCAGTTGCCTGAGATAAATAAAGAAATAAAGTAAACTCTGCAAGAGGGGGAACATCCAATATTCTCACTAGTTTAAGGAGAATATCTCAGATTCCCCAAGTTGTAGAGCAAAACTGCCTTGACGCTACAGGCAACCAGAATTCCCATGCTGTTTGCCAAACTGTCAGGACAGGACAGGTTAAAAAAAAAAAAGAATGCTGCTCAGCAACTGGTGAAGAAACTCTCTTTGCTGGGCCTCAACACTCCACTCTGCAACTGGATTCTAGACTTCCTGACAGAGAGACTGCAGTCAGTGTGCATTGGCAGCAGAACATCAAGCACCATCAAGCTGAGCACAGGTGCCCCCCAAAAATGTGTGCTCAGCCCACTGCTGTTCATGCTGCTCACCCATGACTGCTTGGCCAAGTCAGAATCCAACCTCACTGTCATGTTTGCTGACTACACTACAGTATTGGGCCTCATCAGTAACAATAATGAAACACCATACAGAGAGGCAGTGGAACAACTGGTCAGCTGGTGTCACTACAACAAGAGCTGGTGGAACAACTGCTCAGCTGACCACCCTCCCTTGCTCATCAGTGGCTCTGCAGTAGAGAGTCAGAAGTACCAAGTTTCTTGGCATCCACATCTGGTCCATCCACATCAACTCTGCTTTGAAGAAGGCACAGCAATGACTTCACTTCCTGCAGAGGATGAAGAGAGCCAGCCTTACACCACCTATCCTCACCATCTGCTACAGAGGAACTGTGGAAAGCATCCTGGCCAGCTGCATCTCTGTGTGGTTTGGAAATTGCAAAAGACTAGAACGTGACAGCCTATAGTGCATAGTGAGGACAGCTGAGAGGATCATAGGTGTTTTCCTCCCCTCCATCCAGGACATCTTCCAGGCATGCTGTGTATGCATAGCCTCTGCCAATGTGAGGGATCCCTCTCACTCCTTCCACAACCTGGTTAACCCTCTGCCATCAGGCAGAAAGTTCCTTGGCATCAGGACCCACATTGCAAGGTTTGGCAACAGCTTCTTCCCCCAAACTGATAGAACCCTGGTGCCTTAATCACTAAACACCTTACTCCCATTATAACCTGCCCCCCATCCCACACCACACACTGTACAAACTTTCCAAGCATCTGCACTTCATCACTCCAGGAAAGCACAATGAACATTCTATACATACATCTGTACTTGGTCACTTTTACTATAGCTCTTGCTATATCTAATGTTTAATGTTTAATATTTACTTTTGTTATGATACTTATTATCATCACTGTCTATGCATCTTGGTCTATAGGAAAGACATTTCTTTCTTGTGTTAAACGAAGGAAGGTCCCTCAAAAACTTTCCCATCAAAAACTTCCTTTCAAAACATAATTTTTTTGCAGCTGTCATGTTTTCCTATGTCAGCATTTTGAGGGTTTTTTTTTTGTTGCTTGGTATAGTCACATACATGGCAAAAATTTTCAAAAGCTAGGTTAATTTGATGACATGGTGCTGAAATGAGTAGAGTGGACCCTCGGGTTGCAAACACATTGGATGGCGAACAAAACTAGGTGTGCAAACTAAATTCCCAAACTAATTTTGTACCGACCGATGAACAAATCCTTGACTGATATACAGGCAGCCAACCCATGCTTAGCGGCACAAACTTAAGTTCTGGACAAGCACTTGTGGTGTGAATGTGTTCAATACATTTTTTCGTTGTGTTTCTCTGCATTTTTGCGCTCTAAGCCTTCATTATGGGTCCCAAGAAAGTGAAAAGTGGAAATGGTAGTGAGAGTAAGAAGCCTAAGTGTTTAAAAGTTGAAATGAAGAAAGAAATAATCACAAAACATGAGAACTGCCACCATATCCCTCCACCACCGTCCACCTACGCCAGCAACTACGTCTCCACCGCAAAGGTAACGTGCCTTAAAATCATCTGTTTATTTCATTTAGTTTTATTTTTCTATAATTAAGGTTATGTTAATTTTATTAAATGTTTTATTGCCACACATAAACCCATAATACACTTTAATAACATGTTTTGAGGGCCGAAACACATTAATTTTATTTACATTCATTTCAGTGGGAAAAATTGATTCAGGTCGCGAACAGAGTCTCGGAATGAATTAAGTTCGTGAGTTGAGGGTCCACTGTACCTTACCATAATACCTTCTGTAAAAACTAACAAATGAACAATATATACATATATACAGAGGGGCCCAAAAATGTATACACACTTCAATATGAAAAATATCTGCATAAAAGCTGTATTACTTTATACATGTCCCCACATGCGTCTCCACACTCTACACACTGCTCTCATGTCTCTACACACTGATGCCATAATTCAATTTGGATTTTAAAAATGGAAATAGATAACCACTGTTGAAGTGTGTATACATTTTTAAGATAATTATTGAATTATTAATAATTCATTTTGGTTTGTTCAAGTTATGTAGCTTTGTGTTTTGGTTATATTTGGTCTACTCCAAATATGGATATATCATAGATATCAATAGTAGATGATCATTCTCTTTGAATGTGGCTCATCATATTTTTTAAATTTCGTGTATTTTAAATTATGGCAAGATACCAAAATTTACAAGAAATAAGTCTATTGTCAGTTACTGTTGACAGTGAAACATAAATTTATTTGTTAATTTGGTTCTCTTTAATCTTTCAGTGGAGTGCACGTACTTGAATAAAGGCTCATTCCCGTATCAAAAAGTGATTAAAAGGAACAAGGGTGGCTTGGTAATTACACTGCAATCTGTAAGTACTTGGACAGAGAGACATTTTTGTTGTTTTAGTTATTATTTCAGTACATTGGGTTTATTGGTGGCATTACCTTTTGATTGCTTAACTTGAATCAAACTTCTAGCTTCCATAGGCTTCTCAAAATATTTTACAGGCAGTTTTGCCCAATCCATTATACTGGAAGAACTGGTATAACTCAGTCAGGTATGTGGAATTTGGATACATTTTTCAGTTCAGTCAACAGATCTTATATAGGACTGAGTTCAGGGCATTGTGATAGCTGCTCCAATATTTTCACTTTAGTGTCTTTAAACCATATTGTTACGGTTTATGCTTAGTATAACTGTTTTGCTGGAAGATTCAGTTGTGACCATCTGGTTAATATCTTAAGGCTGTTTCATTATTTTTAAATAGTCCCCTTTCCCTATGGTGCCATCTATTTTCTCAAGTGCCCCAGTCCTATTTCCAAAACACCCTCACAACATGATACTGCCACCCAGTGCTTCACATTTGTGATGGTGTTTTTTCAGATTTAAAGATTCATCCTTTTTCCTTCATACATAGCAATGATCATTTAAAAAAAGAGTACAGTTTTTATATCATCTAACCAAAGAACATTCCTCCAAAAGTCAATGTCTTCAAACTTCAGTCTGGCTTTTTTTATACAAGTTTTTGAATAGAGGCTTCTCCATTGCACGATAGCCTTTCAGATGTTGGTGATGTAGGTGAATGTGCATGCTTTGGTACCTGATGTCTCCAACTCCTTCACCGGTTCTTGTTCTGTTGTCTTGAAGCTCAATTGGACCAAGTTTTGTTCATCCCTAGGAGTTCATTGGTGCCTTTTTCCTGATACAGTGTCTGTGTAGTCCCAAGATTTTTATATTTGCATACATGTTTGTACAGATGCTCATGGGACCTTAAGTTGTTTGGAAATTTCTCCTAAGGAGTAACTGAAGTTGTCGAGGTCCACACTTTAGTTTTGAGGATTAAGCAAAAAAAAAAAAAAGGCCTCCTGGTTACAGATTATTTGCATAACCTTAAAGATTAAAAATGAAATTAAAATTGCTTTGTGTGTTTAACAGTAGGATGGCACATTTTTCTTCATAGACCGTGTTGAAGAATTTCTGGCTGTGACCATAAAATTCAAACTTTATCTCTTGATCATTAGGGTTTTAATGTTTCTCAACCCTGGTTCTGTATTATCCTTTTCCTGCACATATTATACCGGTATATGCCAAACTATCCAGTGCTGAGGTATTCAAGCACCAGAGTTTACAACCAATGTTCTTGATATTTGATGTATTTCAAATAAACCTTTTGTAATTTGACTGCAAAAGTGACTTTACTGTGACAACTTTTATGCCGAATCTCCATTTTTGTTTAAGTACCCACCTAGTGCACATTTTGAAACTTTAATTCTAAATGGTAACACTTGTGATAATGGCTATGTTTGTCATCTTTTGGTGTGAAGTATACACAGCAGCCCTGCAAAAGACTGGCATCCCATCCAGTATATATTCCCATCTCATTCCCATTGTTCCTGATAAAGTCTCTGGATGCACCATATTTCCGACCAGGATAAATCAGTTACTGAAGATGAATTAACATAGACTGTTCCTGCTGACAGTCTGATCACGTTCTTCATTGACATTCTTATTGTCATTGCAATTAAATTGTGGTGTAATTGTCATTATTGTGTCCTGGTTACTAATGGCTCATTAAAGAAACTCACTTTAGTAAGTCAGATAAGAACTTTTGCCATTTCATAGTAACACCTCCCCTATAAGTACATTTTGTAGATATAAAATTACTGACTGTAGCTCATCCGTTGCTATTTTACATTCTACCTCATTGAACCCACCTCAGTTCATCAACTATTTTGCAACGCCTTCATGAGTTGAATTCATGTAGAGAAAATGATCATCTCAGCAGAGCCGAGGCCCATCACGAACTGACTTTGACTCCTGTATTCTACCCCATCTATCAATGAGAACACCACTGACCAGATATTGTTTAAGTGAAGGACACTAGTTCTCAGTACAGCAGGACTACAGGAGGTTTTTTGTCCCTGCTGAGAATAGTTCACAACTTGAAACATATCTAGCCAAGAATGCCTTTGAATATTTCCTGTTTCCGTGCTATAAATATGATGCCGCGCACAAGTAAAATCCAATTTTCATCCCTCATTATGGGGACAAGAACATAAAGTAGATACAGAAAGACCATCTCCTACAACAGCAAGCTGTTTGAAAGGGTAACCTTGAGCATCCCGAAAAGGTATGGATGTTTAAGTAAAAGCTATACAGCTTCCCTATATGTTTATGATCAAAATATCGCTAAAATAATGTGATACAGTAGTTCGTTTTCATAGAATCCAAAATTTATAATGTTAAAAATTCATAAAAATGGAGAGCACTGTGTATAGACTACATACCCATCCTAGACACTCGCCACACAAACATGAGAGCGAGAGAGAGAGAGAGAGAGAGAGAGAGAAACATGGTTCTTGGGTCTCTACTGATTAGGCTCCTCTCTGTGAGGGCTGTCCTCCTTGACACTAAGTGTCCCTCTCATCCCTGTGGTAATCCAGCTTTTCCTTTCATCATGCTACCCTGCCCTTTAGTCTATCTCATTACCTGCACAAAATGTCATCATTCAGACCAACAGATGTCCAAACTCACTGCACACATTTTCCTTGTGTCACCTGCACACTGAACAAAGAACTCCTGCTGTTACAATTCATTAATGCTTAACTTTTACTCTCTTTTTTGGTACAGAATTTTGTTGGATTCACAAGCGTTTATGTCTCGTAATATATTTTCATAATCTCGGTGGATGGTTCGGATATACAGTGGTGCTTGAAAGTATGTGAACCCTTTAGAATTGTCTACATTTCTGCTTAAATATGACCTGAAACATCATCACATTTTCACACAAGTCCTCA
>JAQMCW010144093.1:0-13696 GCA_030068335.1 Chrysichthys cranchii | reverse complement strand
ACCAGGTCATTCAAAATGTAACAGGCCTCTCTCTTTTTTCACCTTCCATGGTCACGCCCGAGTCCACGGTCACGCCTAAGTCCAGTGCGAACAGGAACGGGCAGGTGGCCAGTTGCCGGGTGCTTCCACATACCAGGCAGCGATGAATGAGCACATCTGGTACAAGGCATGCACAAACCATACGAAGGTATGTGAATGCATATTTTTTTCTAGCATGCGTCGTGCAACATCAGCTCATTCCCAACATAACAGGCCTCTCTCTCTTTTCAGTGCGGTGTTGACATTGTGGATCAGAAGGTGCGCGCGTACACAGTGCGCGCAGGAGCGAGCAGGTGGCCAGTTGCCATGCGCTTCAACATACCAGGAATACTATAATCATATCCACCTTCCTGCTTTGCATCATGTCTACCAGCTCTCTTGCTTGTCCTGTTATAGTGGAATGATGTTTGTTTTGTTTGCTTTGTAAAAGTGCTTTATATAATAAATATTTCAGTAACTACTTGCATGGGTATGCTTTTTGAAAAAATGTCATGCTGTGCTTTCTCTTTCTCTCACACACAGACAAACACACAGGTAGAATGTTGAATGCTGGCGGGGGGATGGGGATGGAGTGGGGGGGGATTCATTTGCTAAACAATACCGTGCGTTAATAGCTGTACTGAGTAGGTGGGGTTTTTGTGTCTGCTGTAAGGGGGGGCTCCTAGCCACTCCCAGCTGAACATCAAGTCAAATCCTGGAATGTTCTTGTGGCCTCAGGATTGCACGTGTTAATAATAAAATCGGGGGTGAAGGAATGGAAAAGAGGAAATGGGGGTTGGGGGGCTACTGTTTGAACTTTATGGCTGTAAAGCACTAACAACCCATCTGAACAATGCTAACGGCTGCTAGCGACTGATACGTATATACGTGTCTCAGTGAGTGGCTTGGAATGACGTAACGTTAGGATGGCATCAGACGAATCTGTTCGTCGACCAAATTTTATGCACGAGCCAATGCATTTTTTTGACGAAATTTTTGGTTGTAAACCAAATTGTTCATGGGCCACAGCACCACTGCACCAAGTAAAACAGACACTACAAAAGGGCAGAATTAAGGAATCCGTGCAAATCAGCGCCAACGAAAGCACAGATAAAAACACTGTGCATTTGAAATGCAGCACACCAGTGAAAAGTATGCTTGCTTCTCACAGAGCGTAAGACTGGGAGAAGTGCACACAATCATCTCTGTTGTGTTGCATTTCAAATGTGCAGTGCACTCTCATTGGCACTGTTTTTTGCTCAGTTTACCTCCATATCTGCAATCTCATATATGAGAGTGATCTCACTCCATAGTTTTAACATTGTGGATTATTTTGGGCATGGTGACACATGGTCCTTTCACATGCCAAAGAGATTTATTAATTATGAAATGCAGTGATTTTCAGTATAAGCAGTAGAAGATTTTTATAGAAGTAGCTGACGTTGCAGGAGGAATTTGCAGCTTTACAAACCAATTTTTGCAGTTTTACACAATTTGTGTTCATCAGAAAGGTGAGAACCAGATCCGTTATTACTTTCAAAATTCTCTAATGAATTAAAGTCCAGCCAGGTGGCCCTGGTTAGACTCCTTGCCTGGTCACTTCATGGCTTACTTATCCTTTTCTTATCTATTTTTTATCGCTTTCACTTAACACTTGTACAATTCTAAGAATTATGATGAGCTACACAGGAACAACACTAATGGATGTTGGGAAACAACTCTCTCACCATTCCTTCAGGCTGTTGCCATTGATCCCTCATGGCCAGCAGAGATACTACATGACGCCAACCAAAACAACAGACCCAGCAGCGCAAGCCCCAGGTGAAGAACAAGGAAACACCATCGCTGGGCTCCACCAAAGACCGAGAAAACGAGGCACCACTGCCAGGCATCTTGCTTGCAATAGTTCAGTCATTAACAAACAAACTGTGACATACAGGTCAGGATCAGGTATCAGCAAGACTACAGAGACTGCAAAATTTTCTGCTTTACAGAGAGACGAGGTTCTCTCCTGAGGTCCAGGACCAAATGATAACATTGTCACAGTATCATTTTGTGCTTCACTTGGACCAAACAGCTGAGCCTAATAAATCTAAAGGAGGTAGTGTGTGTTTCTTGATTAACAAACAGTGGTGTGACCCACAGGGTGCCAAGATCTGCTCTCGCTTGTGTTCACTACAGGTAGAGCAGCTAACCGTTGTCTGCCGGCCCTTCTCTCTGCCACGAGTTCTGTATGGTGATCATGATCGCAGTTTACATTCCACCACAAGTGGACACAGATGTAGCCTTATCTGCACTCCATGATCTGCTCTGTGCTATTCAGAACAGACACCCAGACACTGTTGTCACCATGATGGGGGACTTTAACAGAGCAAATTTCAAGCATGTCACACCAAATTTTTATCAGCATGTCACACTTGCAGAGGAGCAAACACACTGAATCACTGTAACACACCCATTAAAGAAAGCTATAATGCTGTCTACCACCCATGGGCAAATCGGACCATAAAAGCATTTTCCATCTACTTTCATATGAAAAAAAGCTTGTTCAACAGCCCCCTCCAAGGAGGAAGATTTTGCATTGGTCTTATCATATTTTTGCTTGAATCATTGAACCATTACTGATTTAAATCATCACTGATTGAGCCTTTGTTATCAAATCATTTTGTTGAATCATTATTTTGGACTGTCATGATTGCGGGGTTTAAGCGGGCATGCATAAGCTGGAATAAATAGGTTTATTATATACACAGGCTGACGTGCAAACAAAAAGATGGGCAGGCTCAAAATCCAAAAACACAGGAAAAAGGTTAAACAGGAGTGAACAGGTATAAACTGGGCTAACAAATAAAAAAATACGGCAACAAAGTACACGAGGCAGAGCCAAAAAACCAGAAAAAACTATCACGGCTAAACAGAACAACTCAGCAATAGAAGTCCAATGGGCAAACTAATGCTTCACAACTTTGGTGTGCATGGATGAGTCTATTCATATTGTCCATAACCAGTCCCAAGGAAGAACACCTGCTTCTGCCCATGTGATGTGCTGAGTGCAGTTTAAGTCTTCGGGCACACACTGACAGTGGACAAAGCCGGAAAGTGCGCATGATGCACACTGTTATACAAGCTAGAAAGCTAGGTTCAAAGCTTGCTCCATGCACCTGCTGCGATGGTAAAGTCCCTGACTGAACCCCCCAAGGTGCTATGCCTTTCACAATAGCTCTGTGGAGGCCCTGGGCATGTAGGTTTGGGCTTGGCACTGGACACAGGTGAACAGGACATTGCTTTAGCTATGGGAGAAAACTTTAGCATAAACATAACTACAGGCTCAGACAGGAACTCAGGCAGGAACTTGGGCGTGGGCAGGAACATGGACTCAGGCATGGGTGTGCCCATGAAATAGGGCAGGTGGGGAATACAGCACATGCATGAACATGGGCACAAGAAAGGGCATGGGCTCCATGACTGGAACAGGTGCAAGATCTGGCTCTTTGATTGGGACCAAGACAGGATCCGACTCAAGCTCTGTGACAGAGACCGGAACAGGCTCTCTCTCCGGGATTGAAACTGGAACAGACACTGAGACTGAGACTGTGAAGACCCTTATTAGAGATTGTGACTGGAACAGGAGAAAGCTCTGGCTTTGAGGCTGTGACTGGAACAGGAACAGTCACTTGCTCTGTAACTGTGACTAGAATTGGAACAGGTTCATACTCTGTGACTGACTGGAATTGGAACAGGTTCTCACTCTGTGACTGGAATTGGAAAAGGTTCTCATTCAGTGACCAGAACAGGAAAAGGCTCTTGCCATGTTACTGTGACTGGGACAGGCTCTGGTTCTGCAACCAAGACTGGGACAGGTGCAAGCTCTGGTTTTGTGACTGAGACTGGGACAGGTGCAGGCTCTTGCTCTGTGACCTTGACTGGGACAGGCTCTGGTTCCTTGACTGTAACTGGAACAGGAAAAGGACCTGTGACTGGAACATGATCAAAAGCAGCCTCTGTTGTGACAGTGAGACAAAAAATATGAAAGGTTCTGATTATGTGGTTGAACTAGTCTCTGTGGTTGTAGCAAATTCTGTGAATGTAGCAGGCTCTGTGAATGTGACAGACATCAAAAGTGTATCAGTCTCTGTGAATGCAGTGGGATCTGTGAGCCTAGCAGGCTCTGTGCATGCATCAGGCATCAAAACTGCAGTAATCTCTGTGGCTGTGGCAGGCTCTGTGAAAGTAGCCAGCTTCAAAATGGCATCAGACTCTGTGAATGCAACAGGCACTGAGAATGTGGCAGTATCTGTGATGGTAACGTGTCGGAATGGGAGTAGTCTCTGTGACTAAGGCAGACTCTGTGAAGGCAGATGGCACTGTGACTGACACTGAGGAGACCATGATTGATGCAGGCTTGGCTGTTTGAACAGAATTGGCTGCTTGAACAGGTTGAGCAAACTCGGGAGCTTGAGTTGGCTGGAGAGCTTGGATTGGTTTGGCAGGCTTTAGAACTTGAGTAGGCTGAGCAGATTGAAGAGCTTGAGCAGGCTGGAGAGCTTGAGAAGGTCTGGCAGGCTGAAGAACGTAAGAAAACTGGAGACCTTGAGTAGGCTTGGCAGGCTGGAGAGCATGAGTGAGCTGGAGAAAGTGAGCAGGCTGGAGAAGTTTGAGACCTCAAGAAGGTTGGACAGCTTGAGAAAGCTTCAAGTCTT
The DNA here is from genome assembly GCA_030068335.1 of Chrysichthys cranchii. Classification (NCBI taxonomy): domain Eukaryota; kingdom Metazoa; phylum Chordata; class Actinopteri; order Siluriformes; family Claroteidae; genus Chrysichthys; species Chrysichthys cranchii. The sequence goes on along the minus strand of JAQMCW010144093.1, from coordinate 8,978 downwards.
CCTTTGTTTCTAAAAGAGTCTTTAGCTTGGATTGAGATTTTAACTTGGAATTGGATTCAGATTCACATTCAGGCTTGACCTTGTTTTCATTCTCCCCCCTTTGCTTCAGGTTCAGGCTTGGCTTCAGGTTCAGGCTTGGATTCTGATTCAGGCTTGGCTTCAGGTTCAGGCTTGGCTTCAATTTCAGGCTTGGTTTCTGATTCAGGCTTGGTTTCAGGTTCAGGCTTTGGCTTGGACTCAGATGAGAACATGTGTTCAGGCTCAGAAAAGGATTCAGAAATAAACATAGGTTCAGGCTTGGACAAAGATTCAGGCTTGGACTTGGCTAGGACTTCGGGCTTGGACAAAGGTTCAGGCTCAGATTCTGATTCAGGTGTGGGCAAAGGTTTAGGCATGGACAAAGATTCAGACTTTAACTTGGGTACATGCTTTGTTCTCCTTTTCTTGTGTACCTCATTAGGCTCTGAAGCAGTTAATTCCTTCTCAGCCACCGGAGGGGGCTCTGGAGCAGGTGCAGTCCTTTTGGCCACCAGAGGGAGCGCTGGTGCGCGCGCCTTCCTTTCGGCCACCAGAGGGAGCTCAGGAGTGGGTAACTCCCTATCGGCCACCAGAGGGTACTCTAGGATGGGTGACTCTATTTCAGCCACTGGAGGGGGTGTGGCCTCATGCAACTTAACATAAAACCACCTCAGAATCTCACCAGAGTCCTTCGGATTCTGGATACATGGTGATGAGATTTTCAGAGAACATAAGCGCTGGTCCGGTTAGTCAGCGTATCATACACCTCAACCAGAAGAGATCAGAAGGCCAGGGTTCTGCCAAACTCACTGAACAGGTGACAGTGGAGCAAAAACACACAAGGGTTATCCTTAATGCCATTGTAGAGTTCAGGTTTCTCCATGTGCCATTGCTGAAGAAGTATGGTAGGCATGGTGGTCATAAACCTATCCAGAATCCAGGGAGCTCCTCCTGCGTCCCAGTTGTGGTGAAGCATTCTTTTATGATTGGGGGTTTTAAGCATGCAGGCTGAAAACAGGCATAAAAATCTAAATAGGTTTATTATAATACAAAGACAGAGGTACTATAAGGAGGGAGCTGGAGCAGCAGCCTACCCTGATCCGCCAATCCAGATCCCCGGAGTACTGAACAGGTTTTATACCTCGCCTGAGCCTCACTCTCCACACTCACCTGCAAGCGATTTAGAGACACTTATTTAAATGCACATCGGCCGCAGCTCAGCGTCCGGTCACCATTATGATACGTAGATCCCGTACGAAGTGTGTTCATTTCCTTATGGTGTTTTTATGTATGTCTGTGTTCTGTACTATAGTCAGGCAGACTCTCACAGTGCTCCAGCTTGTGGACTTTATGCTGAGGACTGTGGCTGCTTCTGCTACCTTGGACTTTGTAAAAAGGGAAGAGGGTTCACGCGTGGTTTTCACAGACTGTAAATAAAGCACTTTGGATTTGCACCTCATCAAGGTCTCTGCGTGGTTACCATGACAGATGACTGGACCACCCCTATGCAGGTTGGGGGCTTGGGCACACCCAGCGCTGAGGAATTCCTGCTGTCACAGCTGCCTGCACACCATCAACAGCAGCTGGAGACCTTATCCAACACCGTCGCTGGGCTCGTCCGAGCCTCGAAACAGCCTCCTCAACCACCGCATGACAACTCGGTTGCTCACGCAAGGCCCAGGCATGCCACACTGACGGAAAGATACAGCAGGGACCCCGAAGGGTGTGGAAGCTTCCTCCTGGCCTGCAATTTGTACTTTGCGGAATACACCGAGATGACTGATGGACAAAAAATCTCACTGATGATCCAATGCCTGAAGGGCCCCGCTATGGATTGGGCCGCGGCAGTTTGGAAAATAGCAGATTCCCTCAGTCGGGATCACACCGCGTTTGTGCAGCAGTTCCGCCTCATTTTCAAACACCCAGAACACGGAGAGAGCAGCGGGCAATGGCTGCTACAACTTCGTCAAGGGAATTCCTTGGCAGCCAAGTATTCCCTGACCTTCCAAGTGCTCGCAGCCAAAAGTGGCTGGAATGACGCGGCGTTAAGGGAGGTATTCATAAATGGCCTCCATCCTGTGTATGTCAAGAGGTGGCTTGCAAATACACAGGCCTAGCATTGGATGAAATCATCTCACTGGCCATTACCTTAGACGTCCAGCAGAGAGCGGAACGAGATCAACATAACTCATCCCAGTTCCAGTACGGAAGGGCTGTTCGCCAACAAGACGCCTCTCCAGGGTTGGAACACTCGCAGCACTACTCTACTACGGAACCCATGCAGGTGGACGTACAGACAGTGCAAGGATGGTGAGGAAAGGAGGAACCGACGGAGAAGAGGTGCCGTTGTTGCGGACTCATGGGAAAGACTGCTGAGACCGACTCCCAGAGTAAACGTGGCGTAAGAACTACCTCTATTCCTTTTATATCTCTATATATACGGAGACAACCCATTGCGATATCTGTTTTGGCAATCTCATAACCCACACATTAGTTAACTCACTAAAGATATCAGTCACTCAGTTATCTCACCCGGTGTACGCCCAATTGTTAGATGGTCACGCTCTGGGAGGAAAGGTCCTGTCACAGATCACGGAGCATCTGCGTTTAGACATGACACCCACACACTCGGAAGAGATACATTTCTTTGTTATCGAGCATTCACAGCCCGCTCTAGTTCTTGGATTACCTTGGCTGAGCAAACATAATCCCCAGTTTAATTGGAAACAGCCCCAAGTCATAGCTTGGTCTCCATTGTGTGCACGGACCTGCATGCCCCAGTCAATAGAGGCGATGACTACCTCGATAGAAAGTCCAGGAGCTAGTCAGCAGATAGACATTCCCGAGGAGTATAAAGACCTGATCATCACCTTATTCCCAACTAGGGCCGCTAAACTTCCCCCTCATCGGCCATGGGACTGTGCTATTGAGTTAATGCCGGGTAAGACCCCACTACAAGTGCGCGTTTACGCTCTGTCTCGAAAGGAGAGAGAGGCCATGGAGGAGTATATTAAGGCAGCCCTAGCTCAGGGATTAATAAGCAAATCCACCTCTCCTGCGTCCGCTGGTTTCTTCTTTATAGAGAAAAAGGGGGTGGGCTTCAACCCTGCATAGACTATAGAGGGTTAAATGACATCACTATAAAATTCCCCCATCCGATAGCTCTTGTTCCCACTGCCATCGAACAACTACAGGGTGCCGTGATATTCACTAAGTTAGACCTCCGAAGTGCTTATAATCTAGTTTGGATAAGGGAGGGAGATGAGTGGAAAACAGCATTTAGTACATCCTCCGGCCATTACAATATAATGTCATGGCATATGGATTAGCCAACGTTCCGAGCTTCTTCCAAGCTTTTATGAATGATGTGTTTCGGGACATGTTGGGGAAACATGTTATAGTTTATCTAGATGATATTCTTATCTACTCAAAGGATTTTCCAACTCATATCACACATGTTAGACAAGTCCTTGAACGGTTGATTCAGCACAATCTGTTTGTAAAAGCCGAAAAATGCGAATTCCACAAAACCGAAATCACTTATATGGGTTATAGATTCGGTCCTAGGGGAGTGGCCATGGAGCGGGACAAGGTATCGGCAGTTACTACGTGGCCTCTTCCTAAAACAGTTCGGGAGCTACAGAGTTTCTTGGGATTCGCTAACTTTTACAGGAGATTTATTAAGGGATTCAGCACAGTGACAGCTCTGCTTACCGATCTTTTAAAGGGAGCGCCGAAATGCATAACCATGACGGATGAGGCCCGACGTGCCTTCAACAGGTTAAAAGCGCTATTTGTTTCGGCCCCGATTTTAAAGACACCAGATCCGGAGAGGGAGTTTTGGGTTGAAGTAGACGCCTCTGAGGTGGGGTTGGGGGCGGTGCTCTCCCAGCGTCATGGTGAAAAGGGGCGTCTACACCCTTGTGCGTTCTATTCGCGAAAGCTAAATTTGGCAGAAAGAAATTATGACATAGCTAACCGAGAGCTCCTCGCAGTCAAATCAGCACTCACAGAATGGAGGCATTGGCTAGAGGGAGCCAAGCATCCATTCACCGTTATCACCGACCATAGAAATCTAGAATTTCTTAAACAGGCGAAACGGCTCAACCCACGACAAGCCAGGTGGTCTTTGTTTTTCATGAGGTTTAACTTCAATATCACCTATTGTCCGGGCTCAAAGAATGTTCCCGCTGACGCCCTATCTCGCCGACATAGCCTCCCTCCATCTCCTAAGGAGCCAGCTTATATTTTATCCAAGGGTATGGTTATTTCTCCCATTATTTGGAGCATTGAGAGAGAAATTCAAGCCGCCTCTCGCAATGCCCAAATTCCTAGCGCGTGCCACCCCTGGTCGCACTTTCATTACGGAGCCCATGAGAGATAGGCTTATTGCTATGGTGCACGACAATAACTCTGTGGGACACCCGGGGAGCGCGAGCACATTGGATCGACTACGAACAAAATACTGGTGGCCCAATATGGGAGATTCGGTGAAGCGTGTGGTAGCATAGTGTGCGGTGTGTGTGGTCTCCAAGGTACCACGCACTCTCCCAGCAGGCAAGTTGATATCTTTGCCAATACCAGCCCGTCCGTGGTCACACTTGGCGTTAGATTTCGTGACTGACCTCCCCATTTAGAAACGGTGCACAGCCATACCAGTAATAGTGGATCAGTTCTCAAAAGCTTGCCGATTTATTCCGTTCGCAGTGCTACCTACGGCAAAGGACGTTACCGAAGCCCTGTTTCACCACGTGTTCAGACACTACGGCATACCAGAAGATATAGTATCAGATCGGGGGCCTCAGTTCACCTCACGGTTATGGAAGGCATTTTTTAAAAAGCTCGGAACCTCAGTTAGTCTCACTTTGGGGTATCATCCACAGTCTAACAGACAGGCGGAACAAACTATCCAAGAATTAACTAGGTACCTAAGAGCTTATTGTGGCAGTAGACAACAAGACTGGGTGGAATTCCTTCCATGGGCGGAATACATGAGAAACTCCCTGAGGCATTCGGCCATGCAGCTTTCCCCATTTCATTGTGTACTAGGCTATCAACCCCCCTTTTGCCCTTGGGATACGGAAGACACTGATGTGCCTGCTGTAGATCGCTGGTTCAGGGAAGCTGAGCAGGTGTGGAAAAGTGCGCACGCGAGCATTAGGAGCGCTATTAGACGGTTTACAAAGCAGGCCGGTCGCCGTAGAGGGGGAACTCCGAGTTACAGGGTGGGGGATCATGTGTGGTTGTCTACAAGGGACCTTAACCTCGCCACTCCTTCACGCAAACTCACCCCTCGATAGATAGGGCCGTACCTCATTGAGGCGCAAATCAATCCCATCACATATAGGCTTAAACTTCCATCACACATGCAGACCAATTGCACGTTCCATGTGCCACTTATTTAAACTGGTCATTCGGGGATCTCTGGACGGGGGAAGGGTAGCCCCCTCTGCCCTGGGGGCAATGGACATTGACGGCTCTCCAGCGTACAGGGTCAGGGCCCTGATGGATTCTCGCCGACGACGGGGTCAACTACAATACTTGGTGGACTGGGAAGGTTACGGACCGGAAGAACAAAGCTGGGTCCCGAGATCAGACATGCTCAGCGAAAAGCTCCTTCAAGAGTTTCATGAGGCCCATCTGGACCGCCCAGCTCCACAACGCCTGGGACGGCCAAGAGGTCCACGGTACGGAACACCACGGGACCCGGGTCCGAGGAGGTCTTCGACCCTGCCTTCCTCCGCCAGTCGAGCCACTGGGGAGGGGGGTATTGTAAGGAGGGAGCTGGAGCAGCAGCCTACCCTGATCCGCCAATCCAGATCCCCGGAGTACTGAACAGGTTTTATACCTCGCCTGCACCTCACTCTCCGCACTCACCTGCAAGCGTTTTAGAGACGCTTATTTAAATGCACATCGCCTGCAGTTCAGCGTCCGGTCACCATTATGATACATAGATCCCGTACGAAGTGTGTTCATTTCCTTATGGTGTTTTGATGTATGTCTGTGTTCCATACTATAGTGAGGCGGACTCTCACAGTGCTCCCGCTTGTGGACTTTACGCTGAGGACTGCAGCTGCTTCTGCTACCTTGGACTTTGTAAAAAGGGAAGAGGGTTCATGCATGGTTTTCACAGACTGTAAATAAAGCACTTTGGATTTGCACCTCATCAAGGTCTCTGCGTGGTTACCATGACAGGTACAGACAAAGCAATGGGCAGGATCAAAATCCAAAAACACAGGCAAAAGATTAAACACGTGTGAACAGGCATAAACTGGGCTAGGAAAAACATGGCAACAAAGTACATGAGGCAGAGTAAAAAACAACAACAACAACAAAAAAACAATCACGGGTAAACAAAACGGCTTGACAATAGAAGTCTAAAGGGCAAACGTATGCTTTGCGACTTTGGCGTGCATGGATGAGTCTATTTATATTGTCCATAATCAGGCCCAAGGCGGAACACCTACTTCCATCCACATGATGTGCTTAAATGTAAGTCCTTGGGCATACACCGACAGCGGATGAAGCCAGACAGAGCGCATGATGAGCATGCTGTATGAGCTTATGTTCAAAGCTTGCTCCATGCATGCACTGTGAAGGTAGAGTCCCTGACATGGACGTATCATATATGAATTATTTAGTAGCATTGTGTTACCAGTAGTGTTAAATTTCGTGTATAGTGCAGTCTGCCTGAAGGCTAGGCATGGAGAAGAATCAAGGTATTGTGGGGATTGTCATATTAGTCAGAATCATTGCACAGATAAGTGAGTAAAACACTGTCCATTTTCTCAAGGAATGAGCTGACAAGCCTAGCTATGTTGGCAATCCCAAGGAGAGGACTAATACATAGACAATGGAGTAAAACATTACTAAGCAGGTGCAGACTTAAATGGTTCAATATTAGATATGGTCAAACTAGATATTGCAACTTTAGAGGGGGTCAACATTGATAGCAAGAACGAAAAAATGCAGGTGCAGTAGGAATGGCAGGTGCAGTAGGAATGAGTCAGAAATGACCTTGGTGAAGAAATGCACAGGTTAGAAATAGTATTACACATTAAGCTTTAAAAGATTATTGTTCCTTTTCACATATATAAATTTACCAAATGCATTAATCATTGAGCAAAATGAACTTAATCACTGAATAAGCCTATGTATTTAGTAGTATTCTGAGAGACAGTATTATGTTTCGAGTTTCATCATATAGACTGCAGATGAAAATTTGAAACACATGATTTTTTTTTAGAAATAATGTCATTTTCATTCCTCAACATTTGAAGGAATTACTGTTGTGTCTATACTATGCTACTAGAACAGTTTTGTACAAAATAACCAACTATACAAAAGGAAATTAAACAAAAAAACCTTTATTTTGCTGAAAACACACTGATCAAAATTAGAGAACAGCAATGACTATAGCATGAAGAAAGATCACAAGTAAATTTTCGGAAGGTTACAAGTCAGAAATTAATACGAAGTGTACAGGCTGTTGCTTTGAATGACTTCAGCACATCTGCCTGCAGCCACAGGACATCACTAGTCTTGCACACAGCTCTGGTGTGATTTTGGTCCACTCTTCTTGCAGTCTTCTCCACAGTTCAGTGACTGTAGTGTACTGTAGTGACTTCTTAGCCATAACTTTGTCACCAGATTTTCCAGAAGTTTTCTATTGGGTTTAGATAAGGGTTGGCCATTTTACAATTTCAATGTTGTCAGTTTCAACAAACTGCGTTACCCATTTTGCTGTGTGACAGGGGCAATGTCCTGCATGAAAATTGCTGGGTGATTGGGTGATGAATGCAGGGAAGGAACCACATGCTGTCAAAGAAGGTTCTGATAAACATTTGAATATAATCTGCCACATAGTTGTATAAGAGACCCAACTCCTGCTGCAGAAAACATTCCTCAACCATGACACTTCATTGTACACCTTTCACTGACTTTTTAACACAGTTGGGGTTCAGTCTTTCCCCAGTTTGACGATGAACATAATGTTTCCCCTCAGACCCAAATAAATGAACCTTGCTTTCATCACTAAAGTGAATTTTGGACCCATTCTCCTCTATCCACACAATACTCACCTCAGCAAAGGCTAGTCTAGTCTTCTGATTCTTCCTGCTTATGAGAGGTTTGGTCACTACAGAGTAGGCTGTCAGTCCAAATGCTCTTAAACATAGAGACACTGTATGATGAGACAGATCCTTACCCTGTTCAGCACTGAATTGGTGCGCAATTCCAGCTGCAGTGTTGAAACAATTCCCCATTGACATTCTCTGCATTATCCTGTGCTCTTTTGCATTTGTCTTTCGTGGATGACCAGCTTTCTTGGGGGACTTGAATGAGTTTGTGACATTGTAAAGGTGCAATGTTCTAGAATTTGGAATGACCAATTTATCTTGCTATGGCTGATAGGGTCATCCCTTTGGCCTTCATCTGGACAACCTGCTGCCGAAGGGTTTCAGTCACTTTAGAATGGCTCAACATCTTGCAAAGTCATTGATAACTGGAAAGTTAAGCTCCCAGTTAAATATGATTTGCCAGATAATTAAGGAAATGCACACCAGCTGCCAGATTAACACCAATAACTGGGAAGTACCTGAAAGTGTTCTCTAATTTTTATCAGTGTCCCTTTTCAAATATCTCATTAAAGTTTCTTATATAGTGGACCCTCAACTCGCGACGCATCAGATGGCAAATAAATCAATGTATGAACTAAATTCCCAAACAGATTTTGTACCGACCGACAAACAAATCCTTGACTGATGTACAGGAAGCCGACCCCCACTTTGCCGCACAAACATTCAGTTCCGATCAAGCACTCATGGTGTGAATGTGTTCAACATATTTTTTTGTTGTGTTTCTCTGCATTTTTGTACTGTAAGCCTTCATTATGGGTCCCAAGAAAGTGAAAAGTGGAAATGGTAGTGAGAATAAGAAGCCTAAGCGTATAACAGTTGAAA
>JAQMCW010144058.1:0-13704 GCA_030068335.1 Chrysichthys cranchii | reverse complement strand
AGGTGTGTCTCCTGCTTGATTGGAATGAAAACCTGCACCCACAGCGGCCCTTTCTGGACAGGTTTGAGACCCCTGGTTTACATCATGCACTGTTACGCTGGCCTGCCAGCAATGCCTGCCCGTGAATTTGAAATATTTTCTAACTATTTTACAATTTTTAGCGTATCGTAATCGTCATCGTAACTTCGAAAAATCATAAGTCGGGCCATCATAACTCTAGGAGCACCTGCAATCAGAAATTAGTTAAATGATAAGTATATACCTGGCATAAGGGCCTATTATAAATCTTTTGATTATGTGGCGCATTGAACATTACCTGTGAATTGATTGTTGTTACAACAGAAATGATAACATACAAGAAAAAGCACATTAATAAAAACCTGTCCTTTGACTCGCCTCAGGAACTACTGTCAAGACGGCTATAGAACACTGCACAACAGTTGTTTTTTTTTATATTTCGCTTCCTGAAAAGTTTTTGCTGATTGCGACGGGTACCTGGTGGGTATGCAACAATATCTTTGAAGGCTTTCCTGGCAATTTTTTCTGGCCTCACTAACAGATCTTCGAAACACTTGTCACTCATAACTTGACTGATTTGAGGGCCAACAAAAATGCCCTTTTTGATCTTGGCATCAGTTATTCCTGGGAACATCTGTCTTAAATAACGAAAACGTTTGCCTTTCTTTGCTCAATGCTTTCATGAAATTTTTATCTTTCATGTATAAAAGATATAAATAAGATATTTTCCAGGTCAACAAGCGATTCATGGGCAATATTTTTCTGTCCTGGAACTAACTTTTTACAGAGTGGCCAGCTCTGTCTAGAATAATGTGACTCTTTACCACAGCTGTCCCATTCACACATGAAACAACAGGCCTTTGTATAACCAAGTTACAGAGCACCGACTTTTCAGATCTCCACAGATATTCCAGTTGTACTTGCTATACTGGATGTGCTTCAGCACCATTTCCATGTTCTCACAGGATTCTTTCTTGTGTGCAGCATAACCAACAGGTATTGAAGGGTTAACGTTGCCATTGTGTAGCAGAACAGATTTGAGGCTTAACACTGATGAATCAGTAAAGAGCCACTTGGGTCATGATCACAACCTAAAGCAGAGTACAATCCTTCGATATCATCACTGAAACAGAGACTGTCAACTTGTGCAAAACATTTGGTTAAATCATCATGGTGGCTTCCAAACCCAGATATGTTCACACCTGATGACAGCAAACACTCTATTTTGTTTTTGACATACCCAAATCTCTGACCAGATAGTTTAATTTGGAGTGTGTTATGAGATATGGATCACCTCATGAGCATGGTTCAAAATCTGGATCATTGTCACTGCCATTTCCCTGCATTGCAGTTTCTTCATCTGGTTCATCTAAGGTCCATTCATCTGGTGGTTTCCGAATTGGAAGACTGTCATCATGTGGCACGTTAGGGTAGTCATCTGACTTCTTGTTTTTGGCAGAGAAACCAGACACATTATTCAAACAGAAGTAACAGTCTGTCACATGGTCTTTCTGTTCTCACCACATAATCGGGATAAAAACGACATTGTCTTTCAAGCCAGGCTCTCATATAGACAGCAGATATTGCACAACGATTGTGAGGTGCCCATTCCTTGTCTTCCCATATACTTTCTTCACAAGAGCAGTCATTGAGCATCTCTGAGGCACAAGCGTATATTCACCACAAACAGCAGAATGTATCTTGCCTGTTACGACATTGATGAAATATATCCACCAACACCAATCATCCTGCAAACGACTATAGCATCTAGCTTACTTGTTCCATTGCTACTGAAGCAATGCTATATTCTGAAACAATAAATACACACTATGAGGTCAATATTACCCCAATGAGCACTGTGTATGCAAACCACTTTTATAGCCTGCTGAGGCAGTGTCAAGCTGGCTCTGGCCTGCCCAGGCTACTAAGTTCCACAGAACAGAACAGAGCTTCCAACCTGGCCTGATTCCATACCTGGACATGAACAGACTGTACAAAACGTTGTTGATAGGTCTCTCACAGAAATGAAAATTTTTGGACACAAATATAAGCAAAAAACATGAGAAAACTGAAGATTTCGATGAAACGGTACATGATGTCCAAATCTGGATTTGATTTTTGTGATTAGCAACCATATTATATATATGTATACATGCTTTATACCACAGCAACTTTCATTTATTTACATCAACATTAATTAAATAATTTACTGACCTTTTTTAATGGTAATCATTTATTCTATTTATTGAAACATCAGCTTGCGTACAGTTTACTGTTTACCACTGATGGAATAACTATGGGTTAAAGAGTGAGTGTGGAAAATCTATTTTTTGAATGGTTTGACTGTAGACATGGTGGGAAACAATAAAATGTTTCACATGAATAAATTATTTTTGTTGATTCCTTCTGTGATTTTCCTTTGATATAAAAAAAAAAACCGGCCAAACATAAGAATAACCTGTATGACTGGTACAACCGCATTTTCTGTCTTTCCTTGTTATGTGTTGTGTTATGCACCCATGTTATGGACTGATTTGCAAACAATATCTGTAGAGACAAATAAGAAAACGTTCTGGCATTTCCTCATTAGGGGCACTAAATATGCTGAGTTTTATTTTTCACATTATTATGAGTTTGAATTATATATATATATATATATTTAATAATATGAGAATTAATATAATATTAATATTAATATAAGAATACTTGCCGGCATGGCTCATGGGGCATTTGGATCCCACAGGATGCTACAAAAACTTACCTAAGCAGGAGGTTTTTACTTTCACATGGGGGTATCAGCATGAGGTCAGATCTCGAGTTTGTGGGACAACCAGGGACTACGTTCATTAACATGCTTTTACAGCATATCATTTATCCTGCTTGGTCAGGGTCACCGTGATTTAAGATATGCTTCTAGTTTGTTTATATTTTGGGAAATAGACCCAATTAAATATCACAAGCAAGCAGAAACAAAGGGTCTCTGTGGTTTCATATTAGATTTACATATTTCTCTCACCTCACCTATCATCATTTTTCTCTGTTTTCCCTCAATGTTCAAAACTGGGATTAGAGACTCACTTTTATCATTACCTGCAGTTTAGCATTATTTATGTCTTCAGGAATCTACTTTTAAACCAGATATCTTCTCCATAAAGTATGAGTCATTATTAGTCAGTTTTATATTGAAAGCATTTTTAACATAAAATAGTGTTACAGACCTCTGAAGGGAGCTTTTAAATCCCTAATGAGCAAGCCAGAGACAACAGTGCCAAAGAAAACAAAAAAAAACAACAACAAAAAAAGACTGACTGGTCAGCTTGAAGAAGAAACCTTAAGAGAACCCAGACTTGAAAAAGAACACAGGATGAGTTCTTGTGGACTCAGTCAAATACAGGAATAAAGTCCAGATGAAGAATCAGTAGAAGCAAAGCTGTAGGATGAAATATCCTACAACAAAAGTCCAGATGGCAAGAGGACAGTCAGAAGGGTGAAGTGTATCAGAATTCACCCGGATACACGATATCCACCCAGACGTACACTGAAAAAAATGGGCTGTTGAGTCAACATAAAAAAAAAATCTTGCCCATCGGTTGCACTTATTAAAATCATGTTCACTAAAACAAATTAAGTCATGAAGTCATGTTACATATAACTTAATTTGACTTAATTTGTTTTAGCGAACATGATTTTAATAAGTGCAACCGATGGGCAAGATTTTTTTTTATGTTGACTCAACAGCCCATTTTTTTCAGTGTACTCCCACCCTGGTTGTTTATAAACATTTGTTTTAAATCTTTAGGGATATTAGTTATAATATAACATGCATTAAAATAAGGAAACATGCAGAAGAACATATTATTTGCACAGCTTGTAATTTGTGCTAGCACATCAAGTGGAAACTCAAGGCTATCGTTTTGTTCATTTAAGAACTAGCTATAACTAGAATATGTGGAACAACAGATCCCATCACAAGATGTGCTAAACTATACAAGATAGACATGTATTTATCCCTCGTATCATCATTGCAGGAGTTGGTACTCATGATAATTTTTTAAAAGACATAACAGTAATTTCATAATCAGATCATAAATACACTCATGCCAATAGTCATAAGTAGCTGCGCTAATAGCTACAGAAGTAGTAAATATTTCTACCAGCAGATCCGATATTTGCTGTGTCATCACTTTGATGTCTTTACCAGATCAAGGACAAACTACGGCAGACTCTGGGCAGTACAACAAAGACAATGTTACCACACGAAAAAAACAAATAAAAACCAGTTAGTGAGGTTGTTATAACAAAGTAGTGCAAGACTATTTATATCATATTTGTCATTGTAAAGCTGTTTTCTGTTGATAATGCTAGTTTTGTACTTTTGTCTCTCTACCCCATTTTTGTCTCCAGACAAAGGTATGCCTATTCATACAGAGATGACTCACTAGACTTAACCCAAATGGTGACATTTACTCCTGCAATTAGTGTAGAGGTACTCGATATCAGGTTTCGAGACAACCTTTTCACTTACTCTGTCTCATGTCAGAATTGAAAGAAATTTTAATCAATCTTGAATCAAAACACTTAATTTTTCAGACTTGTAAGAACCCTGTCCAATATTGAACTAAGCTGTAGGGGGGAAAAAAACTATGTAATAGACTTATCCTGACAAATGAACACTTCAAACCCAGCAGCCAAGAAGCACTGAATGGGCCAGGGCCAAAAGAGTCCTGAATGTGGGGAGCACCATTGTCTGGCAAGTATTGTTTGTGGTGTGTTTTTGATTCGAAGCCAAGTCTGCAATTGTTTGTAATTAAATTCTGCTATTATGCAGTCAGATGTCTGAAAATGTCGGCTAAAGTTCATAGGGACTGAAACATATTTGACTATATTGGCTATTAATATTTGTAATGACCCATGGAGACCTACACAAATTTACAATGAAATACTTTAGAGGGAAAAAACAGGTCACCCACCTCTATGGTGCCAGTGGGGACAAAACCTGCTGCATTACAATAAACTCTACATCTGAATGAGAAAATTCCATGGCTGCTTTACACCAAATGAAATAACTGACCCACGCAGAGACACACAAATAGCCGCAGGTGCGGCTCATTATCAGATGGACTATTTAAGACTCTCGCACACACATACCCAATGCGAAGCATTAGTTCAGCCCTTTGTGCACGCTATTGCCGAGCCTTTTGATTCTCTGTCTGCTTTCTTGTGTATTACCGTTTTGATATCCCGTTTCTGATTTTGCCTCGCCCCTGTCTGCCTAGTTTTCTGATTTCTGGATTCGACCTTGGACTGCGTATTAGGATATTGTCTCTGTCTTGCCTCCCCTTGCCCGTTCACCTGATCGTTTGACTTCCTGCCTGTTTTTGACTACGTTTTTGCCTGCCGTCTGTCTGACTTATTATTAAATATTCGTTTATCTGCACATGCGTCCCGTCTCGCCTCCTGAACCTGACAGTTCACGTTATGTGTTATGCAGCAAAAGTACAGTACAAACCAATTTTCCACATTAGCAAAAGTTTATTTGGGTAAAAGGAATGACATTCTTTTAATCATTGTGGTAAAAGATCACTGAGCTTCAAAAAAGAAATCCTGATCTAGCTTGCCAGGTATGGCTTTGTACACTGATTGAGTGAAAAGAGCAAAATCTTAAATTAACCAATAAGAGCAAAGCGAATGAATCCAGCCACTCTGATATATTATGGGAAATGCTGTGCAGAGGAATTCAGCATGTGCAGATGCCTCCCTTTTAAGAAAGCCTTTGCTGATAAAGCCATTTACCTAGAAGACCAATATCTCAACAAATAAGTGTGTTGATTAACATGATTTGTAAATGGTGTGAAGAGTTATGTTGTTCAGACTACATACAAGTATACCTGCAATACCCTTCCAACCTGCTTTTAGGTTTAAAAGCCCACTGCCCACTATTGTCACTTCTACCCGGTTTGGGTGAAGGTCAGGAAGGCATCAAAGTGCCTGGACCTGAGGAAAGGACAGCCTGTGTTGTCACATTCAGTACTGTGCAAAATAGGCACCCCATTTTTAGTAGGAATTTTGTAATAGATATTTCTTTTATGAATTCTTCCTCACTGAATCAGTGCAAAAACATTTAGGAATTCCAAACGTTACTTTTCCAAAAACATATTTTCCAAAAAATAATTTGTATCTAAAAATGTTTGTATGCTAGTAAAGAAAGTATAGACCAATTTTCAGAGAAGAACATAATGTAGGCTAATGGGTTTTGCATGCAACTAACACTCTACAGTACTACAGTCAAAGTCTCCAGATTCTCCAGTAAAACTTAGCAGCTAAATTCCTTATAAAACTGCAGAGATTTACTTTCATTATTTTTGAAGTCATCTTTACTTTACAACATTTTTGCATGTGCTTAGGACTTTTGCACAGTACTGTTTCACAAGCACGACACACTGAAATTTTGATGACAAGTTGAGAACACCCAGTCAGACAGTCTCTGTTTGTATAAGAGAGCCCCTTGAGTCTTTCTTCTGTCATGATGGAAGAACATTTTTCTGAGCTGCACAATAGAATGTGCACTGGGCAAAACAAAAAACCCTGCAGGTTCACTCTTTCTTGAAACAACCACCTGTGCTGCCTTGACAGTTGATATATATGACCGTCACAATGATGTCCAAGCGGACTATGATGTCTCAGAACCAGTTACAACAATTTTAGGGCTAGGCAGGCCATCCTGGGTTCTAGCTGGTTGATTACAATGGGTCACACTGGGGGTTATGCTGTCCCCAGCTAGTAAGGTATGCACCCTTTCCTGTCAAGAAAGCCATACTTCAACATCAAGTTCAAGTTCAAGGGTAAGTCACAGTTAACTAAAACTGCTGTGACTGTGTCAGGGGTCCCACTCAACTGTACACACACAAAAAAATTATTAAGAACTAGTCCACACTTTTAATTAATAATTATGCCTCAGTCAAACTTGAAGTCTTCAATGACCAATTAAATTCACCTAAACTCAGCTTAAACTTGACCTAAATGGAAACATGCTTCAATTCATAAGAACTTCTGTGGGTGCCATTAATTAAGATACGTGCTTTTTGTTAGAATTAAGAAATATTAGAACATACTATTGGCTAGAACAATCTAGATCTAATATAAACAATAATTTTGGCCAATGTCTTTATCACTCTCATTGGGTACTATTTGTGTTATAATGTTTTACAGTTAAAACTACAACTGTCTGAGTCTTCTACCTTAAATCCATCATAAGCATGAGAAGTTAAAATGCTTTTTTGTGTGTCTTTGGGTTAGAACTGTGTCTCTAATAGTGAATACAGTGATCCCTCGCTTATTGCAGGAGTTAGGTTCTAGAACCCACCGTGAAAAGTGAAAATCCACGAAA
This sequence comes from Chrysichthys cranchii, assembly GCA_030068335.1. Classification (NCBI taxonomy): domain Eukaryota; kingdom Metazoa; phylum Chordata; class Actinopteri; order Siluriformes; family Claroteidae; genus Chrysichthys; species Chrysichthys cranchii. The sequence goes on along the minus strand of JAQMCW010144058.1, from coordinate 6,299 downwards.
GTAGCGACCATGTAATATGTTTTTTTAAGCCTTTATAAACCCTCCCACACTCTTATAACCATTACCTGCACAGTAATAAACCCTTTATATTCTCTTAGATATGACAAAAAAAATAAACATCAGTTTTAAAAGCATTTATTTTTTAACTTGAAAAGAACATTGTGATAGGCAGTTGCTGGCGCTGTCTTTTCATTTGATTCAGGAGGTTTTTGTACACTTCCATGATGTCATCAAGAGCATTTCTGAACTGCAAAGAGCGAATGATTTGTGTGTCCCATTCTTCAACTAATGACTTAAGGTCTTTAGCTAACCATAAAATGGTGTTGAGGCACTCAAGAGTTAGGAATTGTTCTTCTTCCTCTTTTTCTTCTTCTTCGTGTGCTCAATCCTCCTCTTCTTCTTTCTCATCCTCACTCACTGACTTGGTCATTTCGGCCAGATCTTCGTCGGTCATTGGTTTTGAGTAGACCCTGAGCAGCTCAACAACGTTGTCGGAAGTCACGTCATCAAAGCCTTCTCCTCCAAGTTGTTTTGCCAGCCTAACTGCCTTATCAACCACAGAGCGATGAATATCTTCAGCAGAAAAGCCCTCGTATTCAGGCCACAATTTTTCCAGCAGGCATTGACAGTCTCCTTCGTGTCCTTCAGTGCTCTCTGTGCATTCACCAGGCATGATGCGATGGTGTAATTCTTCCAGTAGACCCTCAGGGAAAAGTCTTCGACCGTTTCCTTGGCATCACCCATGTGTTGCAGGGCGTTCTTAGTGTACAGTGCCTTGAAGGTCCGGATAACCCCTTGATCCATTGGCTGAATCAGTCGCATCGTATTTGCCAGCAAGAACTCTACTTTCACCCCTTGGAAAGAAAGATCCACGGGATGACCTCCGGCATTGTCCAGCAATAAAAGCACTTTGTACTCAAGACCCCTTTCTGCCAGATAGATCTTTACCTCCAGGATGAAACATTGGTGAAACCAGTCAACCGTCAGGAGTTTCGTAATCCAGGCCTTCAGGTTGTGCATCCAGTAGACAGGCAGCAGGTTCATATTCTTCTTTTTCAGGGCCCGGGGGTTTTTGGACTTGTAGATGAGCCCAGGCTTGAGCAAAAATCCTGCAGCATTGCTGTACATGACTAGGGTGACGTGGTCTTTGTGAGTCTTAAATCCCGGGGCTCTTGCCTCCTCCTTCATGATGAAGGTACGAGGGGGCATCTGCTTCCAGAACAGGGCCGTCTCATCCATATTGAACACTTGCTTTTTCAAACCAGCCCTTGCTGGTGGCAAAGTCAATTTTCTTGCTGGGGGAATCCGCAGAAGTTCCAGGTTGAGGGTCGTCCTCTAGCTCAGCCCTGCCATCCGCAAACATTTCATGAAGCTGCTTGGCCTTCTCTCGGATTATATGGGTGTCCACTGGGATGTTCTTCTTCCGGCATTCCTCAATCCAGAGTCCTAAAGCAGATTCCATCTGGACCACAGCCTTATTCTGCCTGCTTACGACTCGTTTGGCGCTCTGGTTATAAGACACTGTAGCCGCACCTCTTATCTTCTTTTCAGGCTTCTTTATGTAGCCAACCGTGGACTTGTTGATGCTGTAATGGCATCCTACAGAGGCGGAGCTGCTCCTTTCCTTTAACATGTCCAAAAGTTTTACCCTTTCGACAATTGTTAGCATCTTCCACTGGCAATTGGGCATGGCTCCGGAAGAAGTAGAAGGCACAGGTAGCTTTTGGGATATAAAGAAGGGCTTTACTACCCACAAAAAGCTCAGTGAAACATGACGCTGAATGAACGAGATGCTGGCTAACACAGACCCTAGGTGCCCTACCATAAAAGACCCATGAACCAACTGAAAAGCCGCAATATTAGACCAATTAAATTGAAAACCCGCGATAGAGTGAAGGTGCAAAATTTGAGGTGCGATATGGCAAGGGATCACTGTATACTGTAATTAAATTAAATAAACAGGGGGTTTGTAAAAAAAAAAAAACATTGAACATAGAAAAAAGACATTATTATTCCTGTTGTATTATATTTCATCATTGGCATTCCTTCGTGTGATTTTCTCTGTGTCTCCTCACAGCTATTCAGCTCGCATTAACCAAAATCCTGGAAACAGCAAGTAAGAGTTCAACACAATTCACATATAAATGACTTCAACTGATGCTGTACAAAAATATTACTAATAACACTTACTTTAGCATTCTGACTAAATTGCTTCATTTTAAACTTTCTAAAATCTAAAATAAACCAAGAATTGCTTATTTTTAAATATTTTAAAAATGGAGAAATGTCAGAAAGGAGTTTATTTTAATGGCACATGAAAATAAAAGACTAATTATCGCTAAATTATGAATTATTTTCTCAAAATTTTACATTTATTGTCTCATCATTTTGACACAATTGGGCACTGCATGTGATGCACGTAATGACATTGCACGTAAATCTTGTCATCTGAGTTTTAGTCAGATCTAGTGCATAAGTCAATGCTGTTTAGCAGAATACCCTAATTAGCTACCCTTTTTAGGTAGGTAACTACCTGGTACTATGTGAGATAACATAAAAAGCTATTAAAATGATCTAACAAATGGTGAATTCATACTTAGACTCTTTAGAAAAACTCCAAAAGTCTGTAAGTCTGAATTTCACGATAACAAGTCAATATTTTCAATAAATCAAAATGATGTCGTACTGCTGCTGCCATAAATAATGGGGAAAATGGTAGAAAGAAAAATAGGTTTTTTTTTTCTATCAGGTCTAAATGGGCTTCCATAAAATCTGGATCTAATTTAATTATAAAATGTCAAAATCATTATCACCCTAATTAAGTACACAACATATTTGTGTTTTACAATTAATACTAATTAATTAATTAATTATTAATACTTAGTGCAGACTTTGAGTCTTTTATTGTTGTTTTTGGTGCACCTCTAAGTAACTATTTGTCTCTTCACAGTAATGCAGCTGCCAGAGATCTACGCAAAGTTGTACAAAATCCCGCAAACAGACAGTGAGAATAACAACATGGTTCACAGAAACATCACGTGAATTCCTATTATATAGAAACATTAGAACTAAAAATCCACAGAAGTTAGGTGTAGTGCTATATACATGAGTATCAGACAACAGATGCAGCAATATGAGGCTTTTATCCTACTGTCAACTATCACTGATTTTATTGTGCATTTGTGGGATTTTGTTCCAGGAGCAATCCCGTTATTGACAAGCTGATAGCAAGTTACTCTTCCAACTGGGAAAAGAAGGAGAAGAACTTTCAAACCTATAGGTAACAAACACACAAATCACAGAATCTGAGAAATTACAGTTAGGTGTAAATATAAGCAATGTGTCTTTTTCAGTTAAAAGTTGAAGAATCTAGATAAAAAAGGAATGGGGGCACCTTTACAGAAAAAGCAGCTGTACAGAAATGCAATACTGTGCAAGTCTTGAGCCACTTTTTTTTTAAATACAAATTTTGTTATAGATATTTAAGTTTAGAATAATGCGTCATTGAGTCAGTGCAAAACATTTTAGATTTCCAAATATTATTTTTTACAAAAAATAACTTGCATTGCTTTTTTTTTTTTATAGCGAGATTGTGGTATCACTTCAAAGTGGTGTCATACAATTCTGAAAAGCCTGACACACTAAGGTTCTCCAATTTGTCCTCAGTTTTGACTCTGGGTGAATGTTTAAATTCATATTCATGGTATTTCAATCTTTAAATATGCTTCGTGCGGGTGTCATTCTACCCACGTTTCAGCACGTCAACATCTGGTTTAACCTTTACGTGATGCTGAAGCAAGAAACCATAACATGCACTATTAATAGGAAAACAATGACAACATTAGCCTATCCTGACACTCTGACGCTAGTTATGCGAATCAGTCCTAAAAGGCCACTTTTCAGACAAACAAAACATAATAAAGACTCCTCGGTTTTGCTGAAAAAAGCAAGTGAAAGGGTCAATGTCCCCAGAAGAACTGTAGCAGATTCTCCAAGATGCTCAGTAAAACCTACCAGCTCTTTTCCTTCTAAAATTGTACACATTGTACATGGGACTACTAGTTAAGAAAAAAACCAAAGCGTCATCACACTTAATATTGTCTTTGTTTATTTTATTACTGTTAACTGCATGTTGTAGTATTTTTCTTTTAAGTAAGCATTTAAACGCCTTTTAATTTCATCTTTACTAAAAAAAAATATAGAGTGTTTCAAGACCTTTGCATGGTACCGTATATAAATTATCGTTATACATTTTAAAAATATGAGTTCATACATTTTATCTCATATTATCATATTATCTCATATCATATTATGGGGCAGGGGTAGCTCAGGAGGTTAAGACGCTGCACTGCTGATCGGAAGGTTGGGAGTTCAAATCCAAGCACCACCAAGCTGCCACTGCTGGGCCCTTGAGCAAGGCCCTTAACCCTCAATTGCTCAGTTGTATAAATGTGATAAATGTAAGTCGCTCTGGATAAGAGCGTCTGCCAAATGATTGTAATGTAATGTAATGTAATGTAATGTCTGTAATGACAAGGAAAAACTACCCGAGAAAAGAGAAACACATTGTTATAGTATGCTAGGTATAGTTTGGCATGCACAGATGGTATGCTCATTGTGATGTAGTGATTAAGAATAATGGTGTGCAAGCAGGAACACTGACATAACTAGTTATCACAGTATAACTAAAAGGGAGAGCCAGAAGGTAACACTGGCATGATGGCACCTTAAAAGAGACATAAAGCCGCCACCCATTCCACCATCAACAAACCTCACTGAACGTGTAAGAGTGGGGGAGGAGTGTGTGTATCAAAACTATTTTCCTTTACTTAAAATAAACCCCTTTTTTTTATTCTTGACTACACAAATGTGTTTTCAGCCTAGACTTAAACTCTGAGAGTGTGTCTTGATCACTAATTGGAAGGCTGTTCTATACCTGCAGGATTTTGTAACAGAAGGCTCTGCCTCCTGCTGTAGCCTTCACTATTCAAGGTGCCAACAAATACTCTGCATCTTTTAATCTAAGTAGGCATGGCAGTTTATAAAAGACCACTTACAGTTCACTCAGGAACTGTGGAGAAAACCATTCAGTTCTTTATATAGATCAATAGTAGTATTTTATATTTAGTGCAAAATTTGATTGGGAGCCAGTGCAGTGTAGATGAGATATCTAATAAGTACTCTCACTGCTGCATTTTGAACTAACTGGAGCTTGTTAATGCACCTAATGGAACATCCAGACAGTACTATATTTCCCAGCATCGTGGTATAGTGTGTAGTGTACCCTGTGGTGGATTGGTGACCTGCCCAGGGTGTAACACTGTCTCTTGCCCCCAAGTCAGCTGAGACTGGCTCCAGCTTCCCCCTGAGACTTTCAACAGGTTTAAGTGACTTTCAGCAAAATGTTTTAAAGTGGGCTAGGGTGTTTTGTTGTGTTTGACATTTGAGATGCTGAAAAGGAGTCTCGACGCATGGGACTGGGTTGTCTTCAGCTATAGACAATACTTCTGCAAACGATGATTGAGCATGAGATCAGCTCAACAAGCTCACACCACGACACCTGTGCTGCTGAGTCGAAGAAGAGACTGAAGATTCCCAGTGAAACTCGGCACTCTAGTTGTCATGAGATTTGTGCATGTGAAAAGTGTTATGCACATCTCTTTATTTTTGATTGCTTAAAAGATATCGGACAGTCACGCTACGTGAGTTTTTCTTATCTTCGGCTATGAGGTGAAGTAGCCATTTTGTTTTAGTCTTACCATGCTCCCGAGAACTGTTCAGGTCTGCACCTAATTACTTTTTATTAATTTAACTGATTACCAGTCAAGAAAGAGATTTCTTAGCATAACAAATTCAGGTAGACGCCCTCTCTATGTAATATCATGACATTTGAATTAATGACTTTTTCTGCGTGATTTTTTGTAGAAGATGAGATAAAAGAAGGCTATCCTATTATTATTATTATTTACACGAGCTTCAAATGAAAGACTGGAGTCCAGAAAGGCCATCCAGGGTTACTTTGTAATCAGAAAGCTTACATCCAGCTGAATGTGGTCCTAGTATTAGTACATCCATCTTATTAGATGTAGAAATAAGTAAGTAAGCATCCACCGTCTAACATCTTTTACACAATCCTCAGTTTTGTTAAGCTGATGACTCTCATCTGGCTTTGCTGCAACATACAACTGTGTGTAATCAACATAACAGAGAAGGTTAATATCATCTCGTCTCGTCTTCTCCCGCTTATCCGGAAGGGCCGGGTCGCGGGGGCAACAGCTTCAGGAGGGAGGCCCAGGCCC
>JAQMCW010144029.1:0-13710 GCA_030068335.1 Chrysichthys cranchii | reverse complement strand
TCTTACTCTCACTACCATTTCCACTTTCTTGGGATCCATAATGAAGCTTATAGAGCAAAAATGCAGAGAAACACAACAGAAAAATGCGTTGAACATGTTCACACCTCGAGTGCTTGCCCGGAACTTAAGGTTTGCGCCGCGAAGCGTGGGTTGGCTTCTTGTACGTCAGTCAATGATTTGTCCGTCGATCGGTACAAAATCTCTTCCGGAACGTAGTTCGTACACCGATTTGTTCACCATCCAATGCGTTCATGAGCCGAGGGTCCACTGTATACATATAGCACTAATGTACTGAATTAAAGCATCCTCACACAAGCTCCCAGTAATTATATATTGACCTTAAATAAGTAGACTTGGCTGTTTAGCTTAAATAGCTGTCGTTCTTTATATAAAAGTAAACTTACAGGACAGTTGGAAGCAAGGCTACTCCTGTTAAGGTATACTTACAAATGCTAGCATACAAAAAAAAAATTCCATAGTGTACTCCTCTCTGACTACTTAGACTAGCAGGCTAAAAATACGTTACATACATACTTCTCTTTAAATTACACTTAGTTAATAAAACGTCTTCTACCACGGCTCTGTTGAACTCTCCATTCTGATTGGTCAGAAGTTGTTACAAATTGCAGGTTTATATTAATGTACTCTATCTTATATGTATATAATCACATGGATTTGTATGGCTGTATGGGCACTCCACATAAACAGACTTTTTATGTGTCTAATTAATGATATGGTGAGGTTTTCTGGCAATTTTGGAAGGAGTCTCCAGTGCCAAAGCTTCTTAACAGTTCCGAGATAAAGCTGTAACTTGACGGTCTCTGACATGGGAAAGTAGTCATGAGGAACAGCTTTGTAGTTTCTGGGTAACATAGCAAGCTGTGTGTGTTAGTCTTATTAATTACAAGACAAAAAAGAAAGGGTTTTGAAGGAACTGTCCATAATTATAAATGTATAACAATGATGATGTCATGCTTTAATAAATAAATATTGCAATAACTGCTATAGAAAAACAAATCACCTTTGGGGTCGCAACTGTTTTACTGCTTCATCTCACCATCCTTCTGTTGATTATTTTCAGCACATCCTGTTGTGTTTTTTTCTATACATATTACCATATCTGAATAAACTTTTCCTGACATCATTACCTTGCCAGATCAAGGAATTTTCTTAAGATCTTCACCAAAACCTCAAAGACATATTTGATCCGTTTCAGATCTGATTTGTCTCGGGAGAAATCCTTAGAGAACAAACTATTTGCGCAGACATCTCCCCAGAGACTTTACCCCCTGTTTAGGAGAAACTAGAGACATAATAATATCTCTTTTTATCTCGCACCCTTATGGGTTTGGTTGAGGGCTTGAAATAAACCCTAATTGATGTTTTTATGTAGACCAATGAGCAGTTATTTGAGCCACACCGGAGTGTGAAAACAGCTTTCAAGTCACACCATGACGGACAGCTAACCACTCCTAAGACAGGGCGACAAATGGCATGATCGTTTAAACCGTAACAGTGTTAATATTTTATTCAAAGGTTTTTTTTGGGACTGTGTTTGCGACACCCCTGTTGAACGGCGGCAAACAGCAGAGGACGTTTGCTTTCAGGACCAGGGGGCGTATTGCGAAAGGAGTTTAACTTATGGAGAGTTAACACGGTGTTAAGTGAAGTCAGGATTAAGGATCCCTGATTGCCTAAATTGGTCTAAAACGGTACAGGCACTAATTAAACAGTGTTGGACTTGCCAGTAAGAATACTCTTAAATGGCTCAGTTATTACTGTACATTGAAAGATTATTCATTTATTATTCTTCATTCTTCTCAGAGAAACACAGAGCTTGGGCCATGATTCAAAAAGCTGTGCTTGCCTTCGACCACGCCCCTTTTATGGGAACTTTGTGAATTAAGTTAACACCGAGTCAACTAACCAACATCTTAATCAGTTTAGGTAATCAGGGTTTGTCAACGCTGGCTTCACTTAATAACCCTTGAGCCAACTCTCAATAAGTTAAATACCTTTCGTCGTCCCAGCGCAGTATACCGCCTGGTCTTGGGATATTCTCGCAATAGATAGAAGTTTTGCTTCCAGACATGCGCTGCTACTAATTTGAAAAATAGGTGACTTTCTACATGTTATACATATTTGTAATTGTTAGGGTTTTTTTTTTATTTCTACAGTGGGACTTATGGTCAGAGAGTTTGTCTCAATGTAGTATTAGGTGATGCAGCATTAGATGATCATAAGCACACATTAATGCAGGGGTTTTCAGTCTTATACACGGAGGGCTGCCGTGGGTACAGGTTTTCATTCCAGCCAATCAGAAGTCGCACCCGATTCCACTTGCTTAATCAGTTCTTTTCAGTTTCCAATTAACCATCAAGTGTGCCTGCTATTTGGCTTGAATGAAAGCCTGCAGCCACACTGGACCTTTGTGGATAAGATTGAAGATGACAAATGAGAGACATTTAGGACAAGACAAGAAATTATTTTGCAAGTCTTTAGGCTAGCTAACAAAATATATACAGTCGTCCCTCACCATATCGCGATTCACCTATTCACTGCATCGCGGGTTTTATATGCAATGTAAAAAATATAAAAATGTTAATTCATACATATTAAAAGAATATTAAATCGAAATTAAATACAGTATGCATTTCATCAGCGGATGAATACACACTGAAAACGCAGTGTACCCCACTACCGCTTGAGCTACGTCGCCCACGTGAGATTGTACACGGCACACTATTGGCTGATGGATGGGAGGCGACCAACCAGAGTGCTGTGTTCTGTATCCTGGGCGCTGATTGGCTCAGTGACCGTTCAGTACCTTCATCGTCATCAGTACTGCACAGTTAATTCATCATCTTGATCATTCAAGTTGTAGTATACTTCACTGGTGAGTACCCATATAGAGTTTTATATGTTGTTAAAATGACGTATGTTTAAGAGTGTAGAAGTGTTTAAGAGCATGGGAAGTGTTTATAAGAGTGTGGGAAAGGTTAAAAAGGGAGTGGGAAGGGTTTATAAAGCCTTAAAATATAAATAAATAATAAAATGAATATAAGGTCGCTACTTCGCGGATTTCACCTTTCGTGGCGGGGGACTCTGGAACGTAACCCCCGTGATAGGTGAGGGAGGTGAGGGATGACTGTACTAACAAAATATTTCAAAGGCCACATCACCTTTATATATGAAAACTCTTATGTATTTTCTGCTTATGATTTTGAGTTTGAGAAAACTAGCATGCAAAAGCCAACCTAGCATGTTTAGCTTACTCTAGTTTGTATAATGTCGTAAGCTAGTACATGTAGCATTCATCTAGCATTCATCTAGCTGGACTCTTCCTGGTTGTGTAGCTTTATTCTGCACAAGTGGTACAACTGGCTGGGAGTCATAGAAATACTGATGTCAAATCACGCATGCTCATTAGAATATTAGGCCACGCCCATTCAAACTGTTCTCTGAGTGGTGTGATTAGTGAATTCACATAAATTTGATCTCATACAAACATTTTAATATTTTACACTGCATTCGGTGGGATTAGTAAACTGTAAACTAATTATCTGCACAAATAGGGACAGTATGACAAACACAGTATGACAAATATTACGAAAGAAGTTCAGTATAGATGTCTTCACTTCTGTGGGCCAGGCCTAACCCTGATGCTAAATGCAGCCTGGCGAAGGCTGCTTATGTAATACAATCTCAGACAGACTGTCTGGACTAAAGCACTCTCGGGCATCATGGAGCAGCCAGCATGTCCTCAGCAGGGGACGACAGTGGACAGTGTGCGTATTGTGCTGTTAATTGGAGAAAGCTGTTGCTCCTGGCAGTTGTACACGACGGCGAAGGACAGAGCAAAGGAGCAAAGCAAATGCAGGAACAAATGAAGAAGAAGTAGGCTGAAAATGGCTAAAGCCACTATACCTCATATCCCCAAGCTTTCTGCTGATGGCCGTGCCCAGGTTGCTGAAGGCTGTTGTGGTCTTCTGGCCTGCTGTGCTCAGGGTCTCCGAGGTCTTTTTATATCTGTAGCCAAAACACAAAATATTATTAGTCACCTCTTTGACAATCAACATGTCAAGGGAGGAACTTGCTCCTCTGGATACTCCTCATCAAAGAGAACAGCTGTGAAGAGCTACATAAAGATAGGGTTAAAGTTAGTTAGGGTTAAAACCCTCTGCTAGGATTTTCAGCAATTGCTAGCAAAGTTTGTGTCTCGGTTCTAGAAGCCATGTAATAATCAACACTACTCCAGCATGTCATATTGCATCCTAAACATCTTTTTTGTACCCTGGGTTAGAATTCAGATAATAACTCAAAGATTATATCATGAGGAAGTAGGTTATGTCTTCTTCCGTTTGAAATCTAAATGTCTTTGTATCCATGTTTATAGAAATCTGTGTTGGACAGCGTAAGAAACCATATCAGAAACTCAGTTTGAGACACCAGTTCGAGGTGTGTGTGATGATTCAGACATGAGCTACCCTTACGTGTGAGCTACATTAACCTCATTAGGAAGCAGAGTTCAGACAACACACACGTCTTGGCTCAGTGACTAGGCTACATGGACAGGTACAAGGAAGTACTGTGTGAACCCGATCCCACTGTGCTACCTGATCTTCTCCACCTACGTCTCCTCACCATGGCACCGGTGACGCGAGACCAGACTTTTCATTAGGGAGACGACTTACTGGCGTCACTGTGCGTAACCTTATAACTTAATAAACACAGTCAGGATCATACAGTCAGAAGCGCGCGCACACACACACACACACACACACACACACACTCTGTATGGGCCGTACAATAATATGATATAATACTGATATTGTGATAAATGATACCGCAATATATTTTGTCCTGAAATATCGTATGTATCATAATATCTTTTTTCTTTTTTTTTTCTTTTTTAACATTTTAATAGTAATTATAAGCTCTTACAAGTCTACAAGTAACCTCTGTACTAAACATTTAAAAGTGTATAATTCTTTAAAATGCGTTTATTTTTCCTTAAACCACCGAGTGCGGTTTCTGATCTCATCACAATATAATGCTAAGAAAATACCTACATGTTCACCTTCACCTGTTTTCACAATTCTGCATTTAACAGAACAGAAATTCTGGCTGTGTCTCATTTGGGTTGTGAAGGGCACACGAGAGGCGGCGCTGAAATCTGTCAAAAATGAGTAACCTTAGAAGACTGACGTGCTTGAGCTGTATTCTGAATGGGACAGACTTTATTTTGGGAGCACAAGTGTTCTCCCAAGAGTGCCTCTTACCTAATGAGCCTTGTACAAAATGTCATACGGGGTGAAGATGATCATTTTAAAATGTTCAAATTATCAACATATACTGTATACAAGATTATCGACACATTTTTTAAAAAAAAATAAAAACGTTAAATGCCCACGACCTCTTTAACTTATTACACTATATGCTGTTTAATAACTCCAGGTTGTAATCAGATTCCAGTCTGTGGATCTGCTGTGACTGGACAGGCGTTTTCCTGTGTGCTAAGTGGTCTGTGCAGATGGTCTAGCAGCATTGATGATGTCACCCCGCTAACAGATTGCCACTGCGAATGTGTGCGTTTGCCTGAGTGAGGCTGACCCGAGCTATGGCTACAGATGGCTCTGTGACAACCGGAAAGCAAATCTGCACTGACAACAGCAAAGCCTCTCTAGGACTAAAGAAATTGTAAAGAAGTAAAGTGTTGCTTGTAAACAGATGGACATGTCACATTTTAATAACAGACACCCACTGATACGCTTTCAGAAATTTCATGTACTCTAATTTTCCTGTCCATTTATATCGCTAGTCAGCATAGACTATAGCATAGCAATAGTTGTAAAGCTGTTAAAAGCAATAGTCTGTTGATACAATACAATTAGCATGTTTTGCTCCTTTACCGTGGAGCACCCCTGGGGTCATAGTGTACTAGGGTTGCCAACCGTCCCGAATTACACGGGATGTCCCGGAAAATGGGTGGTTTTGATTTGTCCTGTCCGGGACAGCTCAAATCCCGCATTCCAATCACAACCTCGTCATCCAACGATAGTGTGGAGAATCCGAGTTCCTTCCATCGCCGGATGCTCACACAACACAAAAGACGGCAACTGGCTCTTTTAGGAAAACCCCAATCAACAGCTCAGGAGGCTCTTTTATTTAGCACACTAGTTGCATAGGAAACTTAACTCAAAAAAGAACATGTGTGCGTAGAACTAGAGAGCACAGTCCCACACTCGCACCTCATTCACATATATAGCCAAACTGGCCGCATGTCACCCGTGCAAACCAACACCTCGGGAACGGTGGATTTACAAAAACACAGCAAACAACTACAAATATTCCCCAAACAATACGTCACAACAGGAAATGGCTTTCTGACCAGTAAACAATTTTGAACACACACATAAAACACATAAAGCACATATTTACACCATAAACGCAAGTTTTTACCCCGGAGCATGATGGGAAACCCCGCCCACACCCGGAAGCGCCGTTACAAAAGATTACCGTAAGTATAAATGTTGCTGGTATGCGTGTCTACACTGGCCACTAGTGGTGAGTGGCGACAAAATTGTAGAGTTTTCGGCCAAACCCCCCCGTAGACCGCTCGTCACCCCCCCCCCCCCCTTTCCTAGACCATCCCGCATTAGAAGCTGAGAAAGTTGGCAACCCTATATTTGACCCTAACTTTGAGTTCACCCTTATAGGTGGTTTGGGTTTTCCAGGGTCAAAGTGGGTTCATTAAATGGAAAAAGACCATATATTTTATTTTATTGTTAAACTTTAAATCATCAAAGGGCAGGATGTAATCTAGGTGTACATTCAGCAGCACACTGAGATGAGAAACTTCCACACGTCAGGTTTTACAGTCAGGATGGTGTTGCGTTGGTGATGGGCTCTGTTAACATTCATGCCAAATGTGTAAACTCAGTAGGGCCTTCATTAATAGTCATAAACCGAATTTGGAGCAGGAACACAAAACACAGACATGCAATGTCAAACAAGGATAATGCATAATGAAGCAATACCACACAAGCAAGTGGGCAGTTGTACTGAATGTCGGCATGGCGGTGATTCAGTGTACAGAGAAAATGTCGAGTAAGTGGACACAATATAGCCAAATGTTCTGTTTACTTTTGCTCTGCTTGTGGAAATAGATCCCCTATAGTCCACAGTTAGGTGCCTAGCTAGCTCCTACTGATATGTACATTTCCGTTAAAAGTATTTCCGTTAAAATTGACGTCACTTTCATATTTTAAGGCAAAATTTATATACAGGTAGTCCTCAAGTTACGATGGAGATGCATTCGGCCACACCCATCGTAAATTGAAAATATCGTAAGTTGCACTGTGTTGAACCACTTAGGCAACCTTAGGTATCTCAGCCTAGTGTAGCCTATCTTATGTAACCAGGTTGAAATTATATGTTCATAATTTATTGCTTTTCCTGTTTGTTTGAAACTTCACCAACATCTCATATGTTCTTTTATTTGATTAGTTAAAATATTTCTTTTCAGGCCACAGTCCCATTTAAGAAAAAGTGCAATTTGGAAGTGTGTGTATTCTGGATACTGTCGCTTTAAGACTGCCATCTTTATGCCATTGTTTACTTCCTGAATGAGGAAGAGGGGAGTGTTTAATGCTGCTCGAGCTGAAAATAAATTGTAAAGTTTTAATATGGTAAAATGAGTGATTGTGTAGTCCTCTTGTGTTGTTTTAGTTTTAAAAAATATGTAGTTATGTTATCAGTTGAAGTTCAGTTTTAATATTTATTTTGTCGAGTTTTGCATCATGCTCCATGGGGCTACGAGCTCTTTATGTGCTCTGTTTTGCTATCAGACTGATATTTTATGCTGTGGAGCGAGTTAACATTTAAGCGAGATTTCATTTAAATCACATTTCTGTCTAAAGAGAGAGTTTGTCAGAGAGGTTCAAACCTGATGTAGGCAGCCGCACTGTGTGTCTGAGCTCCGTCCAGCCGTGACAACCCGCTACACAAATACTGACCTCCGGCTGCAGACAGCCGCCGCTGAAGCTGTTCCGGTAATAATCACAAAAAAACCTGAAGTAATGCACTGTACAGTACACCGATACACAAGTTAACTCTGTGAGTTGTGGGAGAGAGTGAGGCATCACGAGAGGCGAGTGATCCGGGCATCAAACGCACACCTCCGGGTGTCGTCTGAATGTCCGTGTACATCATACGCTGTTATGCTGGCCTGCCAGCAATGCCGGCCCGTGATTTTCAAATACTTTCTAAATATTTTACAATTTTTAGCGGATCACAATAGTCATTGTAATTTTGAAAAATCTTAAGTCGAGCCATGGTAACTCGTCGAGCACCTGTAAATTTGAAAAGGTATCATTTGCCATGTCCAATCATGATAGCACTAACCCTACAGTAGTAACCGTTTTGAATTAGGAAGTGGAACATCCCAGTGCGGTTGACCAAGCAACATCAGGAACTAGGGTCAAAACCAGGAAACACTTTCATATACAGAATAAAAGGATTTGGACTTAACAACAGTAAATGCATGAAGAGACTTCACAACAAACAATGACACAATGTGGTGTAAACAGATAAGATAATCCAGGAATAATCCAAAACAGGTGATCACAGTCAGCTAACAAAGTAATGGCAGGACAGGGACAGGGACAGAGACAACACTAAAACAGAATAATAAACAAAAGCACATGGAGAAGGTGAAATAAAAGCAGCACTACGAACCGTGACACATGACAAGACCTAATTTTTTTTTTTTTTTTTTTTTGCATAACCTTAAAATATGGCCAGTCACTACTAATCACCTGGGTAATCTTTTACATGGGAATGAAACAGGAAATATGTCAGTAAGCAAAACTTACACTGTACTTGACTGAACGTCATTCCAGCTCCTGCTTAGGTTCTGTTTCAGCTCAGTTAACGCCGTCAGGCCCAGCCTGTGCTTCAGCTCAGCGTGATGCTTCTCTTTGGATTCCAGCACTTGTTTCAGTGTGGCAATTTCTTCCTCCAACTGACAAAAAAAAATGCATGTTTTTGCCTTGCAGCATATGCTTCAATAAGCATTTAGAGAATCGGACCAGAAAAACTAAACAGAGGGAATGTGGGAAGAGGCACAGCTGGGAAAGTACTCACAAAGGTCTTTCATTTAATAGCTATTTTCTGGAGTTGCATTTGAATTAGGCTTGAATCGGGGTTGAACTGATCAAACAGAACTAAGGTTCGCTAAGATCCACGAGGACAAATCACAAGTTTTACCTCCTACTGCACAAGTAAAGTCAGTGCTGCTGCCCAGTCTTCTGTCTTCTGCTTGTCCCATAATTGATGAAGTTAAAAAGTAGGAGCTAATGTATTGTAATAACATCTGGCCAGCTAGTTTGCTTAGTAGGGCGTGTTAATACAGACAAAGGGAAATGAAGGAGTTCATCACTGCTGCTTAATCCTGTTCAGGGATGCGGAGGGAAGCTGGAGCCAATCCCAGCTGACTTTGGGCGAGACACACCCTGGGCAGGTCACTAATCCACCAACAGGGCCAACACACAGCGACAGACAACCATTCACACTCACATTCACACCTACGGGCAATTTAGAGAAAGCCAATTAGCCTAATCCCCTCTGTGCATGTCTTTGGACTGTGGGAGGAAACCGGAGTACCCTGGAGGAAACCCACACGGACACGGGGAGAACATGCAAACTCCACACAGAAAGGCACCCAGGTCGACCCCGGGCATCTAACCCAGGACCTTCTTGCTGTGAGGCGACAGTGCTGACCACTACACCACCGTGCCGCCCCAAATGAGTTTATATCAATCTTTTTTTTTTTTTTTTTTTAAATAGATACTAATGTCATGTTTTAAGACCTGGAGTGATATTTCAGCCAAAAGTTAATGTTATATTGCATGTAACAGATATTCAAGATATTTAATATACGTCAGTAAACAAAGTGACTGTATGAAGTAAAGCAGGAGAGTTACAGTTTATATTTGTTGTGTGTTGTGTTCCTGATCCTGAAAAGACCGTCTGTCATTTATGCATGGCGATTAATCCCATCGGCTGATGTGTGTAGTTCAGCAGGGGGTGGAATTAGGAAGCCTGAGCTACTGTTACAGCAGTGAGGTATGTCACACCATTGTAAAGAGGATTAGGTTTAAGCGTACTCACCGAATGAAATCATTTGTTTTGCAAAAGTCAATAAGGATTAGGGTTTGCATTTCTCTGGTTTGTGAATCTACTTGTTCAAGTATGGAGAAATAAATTAATAGCCACCACATGAAATCTGCTTGCCCCAGGTGCTCGGGCTACTGAACATTGTTTTAGTCTTCAGCCGATAGCGATTGTGTTCACATCTCATCAAGTGAACTGCAATATGAGAGAGAAATCGAACAAGGAGTTTCTTCTACTCTGCAACATGATTCCTGTGGTTGAAAGATGGTGAAAGAAATGCTGGTTCTTGTGTTCATCACCTTATGTCAAAACTAATGCACTTCCTGCTTTTTTGCTCTTATAAAATCCGAAATACACTATGTTCAGAAGTGATCCGTCAGGTCCTGAGGCACACATTACTCCCTTATAGTACTCTCTTCCCTAGCGACAAACAAGCTACTACTTTTTCATCTAAAGCGGTTCCTATTAGCCCGCCAGACACCACTGTAAAGATTTACCCTGAACAATATCTTTACTTCTTTTGACTTTGAACTCCTGAAAGTTTGTATCATGGTCAACTTAGTGATGGATTTCTACAGCATGACACTGTGTTTCTGATGAAAACATGAGAAAAAGTACCTTGGTCAGCTCGTTGTGCATTTCCTCTCGCTCTTCTTCTGTTATGGTATTGTTCAGGTCCACCTCTGACTCCATGGCCTCTTCTACTTCCTGGACTGACTCTTTTCCCAGGAGTCCTGAGACAGCAAACCCACACACAAAAAAAGGAGAAGTCAGTTACTGATTGTTCTCTAAACAGAAACTGTCAGTACTGATGATCATAAGACATTATTCCATGGGGGTGCTTGAAAGTTTGTGCACCCCTTTTCTGTATTTCTATGTAAGTATGAGCTAAATAAACACCAGATCATACAAGACTTAAAAGTAGATAAATACTTAAATGAGATGAAAATATTATACTTGGTCTTACATTTGTTTCAAGTGTGAGTGGCAAAAGTATGTGAATCTTTGCTTTCAGACCCTCTTGTGCAACAATAACGACATCTAACATTTCCAGTAACTGTTGATTAGTTCTGCACTTGGAGCAATGTTAGCCTATTCCCCCGTACAGATCAGCTTCAGTTCAGGGATTTTGGTTGGGTTTCCTCACATGAACTGCTTGCTGAACATTGCAGTTGGATTAAAGTCAGAACTTTGACTTTGGCCATTCCTAAACATCTGATTATGTTTTAGGTCAAAATTTATGCAGAAACACAGAAACTTCTAAAGGGTTCACAAACCATCTAGCACCAGTGTACTGAAATATGTCATGTACTTGTAGTTGCATGTAACAGTGTTTCTCATGGATCTCTCAAACTAAACAAGATGGCAGTCATCAACCATGAGGTCATGAATAATCATCCATTTAATTTAATTATTTTCTCCACACATGATTTCTAGCTCCACATTAAAAGAAAACAAAAAAACAAACCAAAATCACCGTTTTTTTTTTTAATTATGATTTGTTACCACCACTTTTTTCAAAGAAAACAATTCCAGCCCAGCTCTAATTCAGTGGAATTTTCACATTATGTTGTGCCACTTGTTTAGAAAGTTACCATAATTTTAGAACAAGCCACATACCATCAAGTCTACAAATAAAACCCCTCTACTTTGGGGTCTGTTTGAATGGATTCCATTTAACTAAAAGCACAGCAGGCATTTTAAGGTCATCGCAGCTGGATGGAGATTTAAACATCAAACAGTGAAATAAAGTGAGTCAGGGAGTGAGGGAGATATCCAGTGCTGTGCCATTTAAATATGAGATTTATACAGGCTCTAATGAGAAAATAACGAATAAGGGCGCCCTAGGCTCGATCACATGTCTGGGACTGGAATGTCTACCAAATACATCATCCTACACTCAAAATCAATTTTAATTTAGTTGATGAATATCCTCATATTCTCGGAGTTGTAGTAGTAGTAGTAGTGTATAATTTCTAAACCAGGAAAACCTGGAGTTACACAATACCCCACTACAAGACTAAGACAAACTGTTGCCTTGGGGAGGCGGGGCTTCACATACATGGATATGATGGCGGTCAAGGAGTAAACAAGTCATTCTAGCACTTTCTAGTAACTTCTGTAGCCCAAATTCGACCTAAATGAACGATCATAAACTCAGTAATAACACACTTTGGACAACCGTTAAGCTGCCAAGAACAGCAGGTCAGTGACAGCGTGGCATGAGGAAGCAGAGGTCAGAGACCAGTGTTTCACCAGAGCATTGCATCATCTCTGATCTGGAGTAACCTGTGGGATTATGATACAGGATGTAACTCGGCTCCTTGTCACTGGGCGTGTACATCAAGGCATGAATCTGAGATTAGATTATCTGTGATCAGTTCTGTGTTTATCAGAAGTGTCACTATTAGCTACTGATGCAAGGACACCATTGAAGCACGTTCTTCTCCGAACACAAACCTGAAGGGCCTACCTGCTTGGAGATCACCTTCTTCTTCATTTGATTCGCAAAAAAAAAAAAAAGAAAAGAAAAGAAAAAGCCATGAACTACAGTATATACCTGTATGACTTGAGCCACTATATTTGCGTATATATGCGCAAAATGAAAACTGAGCCCATGCCTGATTCTCACATCATGCAAATTTCCAGCACAATACAGAGGAATATAACAGAAGCCACTCTGTTCTAAGTGAGAATAAAACACGACACACTGTCAGACCTCATGCAGAACAGCAACTGTCAGTGTGTCTAACATAACAATAAAAATAATAATTAATCATCTGAGTTTGACGACTTTAAAAGCTTATTGATTTTGGAAGTGTTGTGTGTAAAAGCTGTGTTTCCCAAATGTATCATTACTCAGCTGCTCCACTTTGGGTTGACTTTCCTGACAAAAGAAATAAGACTTCGAAGTAAAGGTGAATTTTATGGCTGCCAAATCCATACTCAGTTTCCTACAACTTTTAATTTCTTATTCTGTGAACTTTTCAAATAGTGTGCATGTTAGACCTCAAAATACAGGGTGGGCCATGAAATACAGTGGAACCTCTGGTCACGAACGCCTCAGAAGACGAACAGATCGGTTTCTGACCAAAAAATTCGCCAAAATTTTGCATCTGGTCACGACCACATAATCAGGTGCTGAACAACCACAGCCTCGGCCATTTTCCCCTTCCGCTTTGTACGCGCCAATGTGTTCCCATTTTCTGTTTGCGTATTGCGTACCTAACAAAGACGTACGTGTCCCTTTTTATTGGTCAGACGTGCGTTCATTGGCTGTACAGTAACCTCCTCCTCACCCATCTTCCTCCTCACTTCCTTAACACCAGAAGTCGACTCATGCAAGGTTCGTTTTTACTTGGTTGTTTGCAGTAAGTTTTTGTATAATTAAGGATTGTTCAAACTTTGATTTTTTTCAGTGCTTAAAACTCATTAAAAAAATGTTCACAGCATTTTCCCGTTGTGTTTCTCTGCATTTTTGCTCTATAAGCTTCATTATGGGTCCCAAGAAAGTGGAAATGGTAGTGAGAGTAA